>OY747701.1:57555000-57644795 GCA_963556495.2 Valencia hispanica
GATGGATGGATGGTTGGTTGGAGGGGTGGATGGTTGGATGGATGGATGGATGGTTGAATGGATGGATGGATGGTTGGTTGGAGGGGTGGATGGTTGGATGGATGGTTGAATGGATGGATGGATGGATGGTTGGATGGATGGATGTATGGGTGGATGGATGGATGGTTGGATGAACAGATGGATGGATGGATGGATGTATGGGTGGATGGAATGGATGGATGGTTGGATGGATGGATGGATGGATGGATAGTTGATGGATGGTCGGATGGATGGATGGATGGATGGATGGATGGGTGGTTGGATGGGTGGATGGATGGATGGGTGGGTGGTTGGATGGGTGGATGGATGGATGGTTGGATGAACAGATGGATGGATGGATGGATGGATGGATGGTTGGATGGGTGGATGGATGGATGGATGGATGGATGGATGGGTGGTTGGATGGGTGGATGGATGGATGGGTGGGTGGTTGGATGGGTGGATGGATGGATGGTTGGATGAACAGATGGATGGATGGATGGATGGATGGATGAATGATTTAATGGGTGGATGGATGGATGCATGGTTGGATGGATGGATGGATGAACTTTCTCCTTAAAGAACTTCTTGACCCATAAATCTGGCAGAACTCTGGTTCTCCTGATGAGGTTCTGACGCCTTTTCTCCTCCAGATTGGAGTCCAGCTCTGATCTCCATCTTCAGGCCGAAGCAACAGCCTCCTTTCCGGGCTGCATGTGTGACGCTCCAATAAAACGGATGAATATAGACGTATAAAACGTGCTGCAAGGTTGTCTGCAGCAGCAGGGGAAAAAAAACAAATAGGGAGGATGAGGAAATCTGCTGAAAGAGGCTAAGCAAAAGGGGAGGGAAACAAACGAAGGAAGGCGAAGCCACAGAGAGGAAAAAAGAGAGCAAAGATGCTGACTGAGGGGCAAACAGACAGTAGGTGGTTTAAAACAGCAGGGGGCTGGAAACTCTTCTTCAGAGCTCATTAAAATCTCAGTGTGGTAATTAGTTATCTGTTAATTAGGACCAACTGGGACGTGCTTGTTTGAGGGAAATCATTTTTATTTTCCCTGGATATTTATTGTATGATAACCCTCAGAACTTACAAACCCGTCCAAACAGAAGGTCCATCCTCATCTGGCTGAACCTTGGACTCCTTCCCTGTTCTTTAATTATCCCCAACTAAAAGCAACGCTATGAAACTGGCACAACAAGCCTTTATTGTTATCTAATTAAGTACAAAAAAGTAATTTCCTCCTTATTTTCATCCAGAATGAATATTCAGTTAAAGGTTTAAAAGGATGCCATTTCTGATTTGATGCCACATTTGTATTTTTCAGGCAGATCTTCTAGGTTTTTAGCTGTTTTGACACACTGGAGATGTGTCTTTGGCTGCATTTTCACTCAGTTTTATAATAAAATAAAAAAAAGTAGGGGCTTCCCATTGAGCCTTTCTCAGCCGGTACTAATGGTCGCTTCTGTTTCGACTGACTCCAGCAGAGAAGAAGAACCTGCTGGACCAACAAGAGAACCGCTCCTGTTCGGAGGTGGAAGCGCCTCCTGGCAAGCTGACAATAGAAATTTAGTTCAAATGTTTAGAAATGGTGTCATGCTAGTTCAAAGTAGGCACTTTTGCAAAAGCGGAAAAGTAAAGGCAACTAAGCTGAAAAAGTATGAATATTGTGAAAAAAGTTCTATATTTTTTGTTCCCTCATTTCAGAAAGTGAAATTCATATATTGTATAGATCTATCACACATAGAGTGAAATATTTCAAGTCTTCATTTCTTCTAGTTTTGATGATTCTGGCCACAGAGAACGAAAACTCAAAATGCAATGTTTCAGAAAACTGAAATATTGTGAAAGAGTTCTGGCATATTCATAGAAAGTTGAGGGGAAGGAAAAAACATTACTGATAATACAATGAATATTACATCAGATCAATAAAAAAGGAAAAATTAAACAGAAATACCAGGGTTCTGGAAACTTTGTTGATTTCTATACTCTCAGTTGGTTGACTGGGCTCCTTTTGCATGAATTCCTGCCACAGTGCGGCGTGGCATGGAGGAAATCAGCCTGTGGTTCTGTTGAGGTTCTGGATGCCCAGGTTGCTTTGATAGAACCTACAGGTCATCTTGTTGGTTTTGGTGCTTCTCATCTTCCTCTTGACAATACGTAGATTCTCTGTGGGGTTCTGGTCAGGCCCGTTTGCTGGTCAATCAAGCACAGAATCACCACGGTCATTGGACCACTTTCTGGTACCTCTGGCAGTGTGGGTCGGTACCAAGTTGTGGTGGAGAATGAAATCGGCATCTCCATGAGGCTTGTCAGCAGAGGAACGATGAGGATCTCTAAAATGTTCTGGTAGGCAGGTGCTCTTCTGTTGGACACAGTGGACCAGAACCAGCAGGTGGCATGGGGACCCAGATTTGCACTGATGTGGAAACCTCAGTCCGGACCTCCAGCAATGTGGGTTCTGGTCTTTACTTTACCTCCAGACTATGGGACCTCGATTTCCAAACGAAATGAGAACTTTACTTTTGGCTTTGGACCACTGAGCAACAGTCCAGTTCTGGTTCTCCTCAGCCTAAGTAAGCCGCTTGTAGCCCGTGAAGTCGGATCCGTCTGAGCAAAGTGAACCTTGATGTTCTGACTCCTTTTTCCTTCCACTCAACTTCCTATGAATATGCCAGAACTTTTTTTTTTCCACAATATTTACATTTTTTGAAACATTGAATTTAGGGTTTTCATCCTCTGTAAGCTATAATCATCAAAACTGCAGAAAATAAACCCTAGAAATATTTCACTCTGTGATGAATCTATTAAAAAAAGTAAGCGACAAAGCATATTTAACTTTTTTGTGATATTCAAATTGTTTGAGCTGTGCTAGAGTTTTGGCTGCCTGTGCTACAAAGCTGGGAAGGATTAGCTTAGATGATGCATGGAAGATATATTTGGATGGATATATATAATAAATTGCTAATGAGCATCCAGCTGACTGAGTGAGGATGCACAGACAGCAGCCAGCTTTGAGAGCGAGGCTGATCCTTAACCCTTCTGTGTCGCTCGTTCTGCTTGGGTGTCCAAATGACAGTTTTTGGTTTCCTCCTGAGTCCTGTTTGACCTCCAACAATCAAGAGAAGATGCTACTTCATCTTCTGGAAAAGAGAAAAACAGTTTGGTTAATTACAACATTGTAGATCTATAGATATGTAAAGAAAAAAAAATCCGGACACCACATTAAATATAAAATTCTTTCAAAAGAAAACTCTTCACATCCCGATGTCTATTCTTGGTTTTCATGTGTCTGTGGAAAAGAAAGTGATTTAATTCCAGGTAAACGCCAAAAAATGAACCTGGTTTTACTCCTGAATCAGGACGTCTGTCTGCAGGAATCTAGAGATAAACTGTCTCTGAACCATGATCCTCTGCAGAAATAGAGAGTAACAGAGAGTAGAGCAAATGTTCACTGTATGTACTGTAGGAGAGGCTTAAAATGATGAATGACCTGACTTCTGCCGCTCATGTTGTAACGCTTGCAAACGGTTCCTGTAAAATCTGCATCATGTTTGATATTTTTCGTGGATTCAGCTAAAAAAAATGAAAACAAACTATGTGTTTGTGACAAACTCTTTATTAACAAAACAACCTGAAGATGTTAGTTTCCCTTGAAAATCATTGTGAACTGGACTGAAAAGGGGCGACTCGGCAGACTAATTCTGAACTGTGCTTTTTTTGCTTCAGATCACTTGGCTGAAATCATCTCCAAATCTCACCTGGAGACGTGTCAGTACCTGAGGGAGGAGCTGCAGGAGATGGCCTGGCAGAGTTTCCTGCAGGAAGAGGTGGAGAAGTATCAGAACAAGGTTGGTTTGCTCAATCCAGATCAGCTCAGGCCGAGTTTAAACAGCTTAAATCGCCCTTCCGGAGTCCAGGGCCCTCATTTATCAAACTACCCTATATTCCATCCTACGAATTATATTTAGAATGTTCGTACGAAGACTCAAAAGTCGGATTTATCAAATATGCGGTGGCCAGTTGTACGCATGTTCCTTTGCAATCATCTGTTGATCAATCCCACAGGTTTGGTCACACCACATCCTCTGACACATGGATGAAATCATTGCATCCTTCTTGAAAATAACGTCCAAGAGAGCGAAAAAAGGAATTTCAGAGACACCGAGATCGAGGTGAAACATAAGCGGGGCAAAAGATGAACAGACTTTTTGAAGAAATTAATTTGAACACAGATAGTTTTTGCCCTCTGTTATCAGTGGTTCCTCTCCTTCATGTCTCCCCCTCCTCCAGCACACAGCAGTTATATTCCTGCTGCAGACATAAAAAAATGTGGCGATGAATCGTTTCATTTGCTGTTATTCACTTCTGTGGAGATGCTTAACTTCTTTGAACAGAGTGATTCAGTTAAATTAGTCCCGAACATTTCTGCTTGGTTCTATCAGCTCAGGGGGAACCGATAAAAGAAGAACTCTGCCCGGGAGAAAGTGACAGAGGCAGTAAATGCGGTCGGGACAGTGGAGAGGTTCCTGTTGGAAATAAAGGGAAAAAAAATTGTTGGATATCAACGTGAATACAATAAAACGTCTCTCAGAAACACAGCTGGAGCAGATCTTCTACCGGGGGTGAACAGATCACCACGTGTGACCCGTGTGTGACCGGCGTTATTGGAGACGCTGCTTTGGCTGGCATCAGTAACCGTGGAGACAGAGACAACCTGCTGCACCGATAAGCAGGACCATCCAGTTTCCTCACTACAGTTTGCTAACCTTTGATTTAGAAGTGGAACAACATCCTTTTAAGCTGAAGCGCTCGATGGGACGAGTAAAAAAAAGACATGGAGAGCGCAGACCTCCGCGAAGCACCTTTCTCTCCCCACCACCCCAGATTGCGATTCACAGGAACTCTTTGCATGATCACCCCCAAAATGTAATAATTTATTTCTTGGCAAATTCCTAACATTCCTTGAAAGTTTAATCCAAATCCGCCCATAACTTTTTCTGTTATTTTGCTTAAAGACAGACAGACGCCAACATGAGCTCCTTGGCGGAGGTGATAAACCGATGAGATAAATCCGTCAAAGTAAAACAGTTTCGGTGTTGCAGTTCTGCCTTTCTACCACTAGATGCTGTGTATCAATGGTCAGAGTTGTTAATTTAGGAAAATTTCTACTCAAAAGTAGGCTACAAGATGCTAAATACCACAGTATGTGTAAAATTGTTCCTACGCACGAAATACGCAGATCTGTGCGTAAGTAGGTTGATAAATGAGGGCCCTGGAGCTTTATCTGATGAAGTAATGTTATGTTGCGCATTTAGGGTCGACACCAAGCTTCTTAATAATGGTCTGATCTCAAATCAGGATAAATTGTCTCCCTTCGATACAACACCAAACGTTTTTCTAAGGTTAACATGTCGCTTTCTGAAACCTCTTCCTGTTGTGCTCCGTTCAGCCACAGGAGGCGATGTGGCAGCTTTGTGCAGTGAAGATCACAGATGCCGTACAGTATGTGGTGGAGTTCGCAAAGCGCATCGACGGCTTCATGGATCTCTGCCAGAATGACCAGATTGTGCTGCTGAAAGCTGGTGAGGAGCATCAATCAACCCAGTGAACCCACAGGTCCAAGAACATAGAATCCAGTTTGATCTCAAATGAACTCAAGTCAAATGCAATCACATTATGTATAGTTGCAATATTAAAAATAATGAAAAAGCTGGTCTTAGACCAGATAGGCCTACCATAACCTCTGGTTCTGAAAACCAGATTGCTAATCCCAAATTAGCTGCCTTACAGTCCTTGAATTTTCTAATTTAAGATCTATGCAGAGGGAGAAATCACACACCAGACTGTATGCAACATGATAAATCTCTCCTTTATTCTCAGGAATGACAGCAGATATATGTAGCGGCACAAACATTGTCCTCCCTTCCCAGATGGGGGTTCGGTTTACAATCTAGTAGCAAATCACAAATAGTTGCGTCAGAGAGATGAGTCTGACCCCCTGTGGAATCAAAGACGATGAGCGTCTGCAGCGTTAGCGTTTCGGGATGAGCCTGGGAATGAAAAAAATAAAAAACTTTCTCCAACAGTTTGATTCGGCAGAAGCTCCAGGCCAGGAGTACTTTCTAAGAAGGGGGGGGGGGTGCCATCTTGGGTGCTTCAGAATTCGATTACGATTCAGGCGCTTCGATTTGATTATAAAACGATTATTTTTGTTGCATCTTTTTTTCCCCATTTAGGGTTTTTATGGCTACTTTCTACTTTTACATCCATTCGGTTTCCATCAATTGAAGTATCCAAACCAATTGATGTCCTGTCTGTTATTTATGTGAAATAACAAATAAAACCAACACATGTCTTAAATATGCTTTATAATCCTATCAAGGTCATATTTTTCCATAAAAGCTAAAGGCAATGTGTTTTGGCAGTAGAAGTGACCCTATTATGGTTTCCATTAAGGAGGAAACTTGGTCCAATCCTGAAACACTTCAATCATATTCTGTTTACTTAAAGAAGACTTTTGATTTTAATATATTTCAAGTGTTTCTGATCTATGTGGTTAGAATAATTAGATAAACTTCAGATCAGCTTTTACAAGTCAACCATTACACAAATAACTTTAAAATATCTGGAATAAAAAAAACAAATAATTACTAATCTTCTGTATTAGAAAATGTAACAATATTTGCTCACTTTTTAAGTCATACAGGACCGAAATTACACAAATCTGAAATTATATTCTGAGACAATACGTATTATTTTCTTTATAAAGTAATAGAAATAAAAAGCAAAGACACTTAAAATAAATTTGTATATTCCAGTCTTTAGTTTTTTCCTGTCAGTTTAATACATGACCTCTGACCTTTCTCAGCCTTTTCATGGTTTCTGTGTCGGTGTGACCAACAGGATCTTTGGCTCCTGTTGGTCACAGAAACTAATCTGCAGCTATGAACACGCCTCACTCCGCCTCACATTAGTCGCTACCGGGAAGGGATGAAGGACATTTCTTTAGCGGATCGTCCGTAAAGCTACACCTGAGCTGAAGTCTTTTAAATCTGTGGGGGAGGGATGGGAATGAGGGGTCATTTTAATATGTAAAGCACTTTGTGATGCAATTTTGTACGAAAAGCGCTTTATAAATAAAGTTTGATTGATTGATTGTAAACAGTAGCTGCCCTGAGCTGCATGCTTGGAGAGGACGCCGCGGACAGCAGGGGAAAATAGGACGATGCTACAAACATAAAACACAAAAAAGACGCTCCATTCACAACTAAAGAGCTAAATATTTGCTGTAGTTTGTAATTCTGCTGCATGGCTGAAACACTAGCTGGAGTAATTATGTTACCGCCGATCCGTCCCCTAAAAATGTCCGGGCGGCACGCCGGACTTCTATGTTTTTGTCATTTTATTATTATGAACAATAATCGATTTTGAACCATTTTGAAACATTATCGATTTGGAACGCTTCAAATCGCAATTATTTGATTTAATAGTGAATCAACACCACTATTTCTAAGCGGCGGTGTTAAAAGTATTCACATTCAGTACTCGGAAGTATAGATACTAGGGTTTAAAGAGACTTCTGGAGAAGTTAAAGTATCAATTAAGGCTTTTAGATAAGTTAAAGTAAGAAATTACTGGTTTAAAAACTACTTAAAGTATAAAAGTCAAATTAATGTAATTAAAAATAAATGGCATTAAGGACAAAAGTTTAATTCGTGCCACACTTTTACTAAAGGCCACAATGACTATGTTATAAAAAATGCTAAAATTAAAAAATGTGGGATACACTAGGCTACCTGTTTCAGTTACATATATGTCCAGTAAAACTTTATGCATTTTAGTGCATTAATTTTAATACGTGATTTAATTGGATGGTGTTTTTGTCTTTGGGTGTTTTTTAACAATGACAAACTGAAAGGATATAGGAGTATCGGGGCTATTTTTAAAATTCAAAGGGGGTCCTAGAATACAAAACCTCATTTACTTTGTTGTCGTTTCATTTAGACAGTTTGGTGTGTTGAATGTACCATACCAAAATGTCTGTGCCGTCTCCGTCCTGCTTTCCTCTGTAAAGTCGTAATGTTGTGTTTGCTGCAGAGAAACGGGTCAGTCTGGGCAAAGCTCTGATAACACATCATAGCCTGTAGACACCCCTCCTTATATTTACATTTCCCCGCCCACTTGAACATTGGCAGTATCTAACTGTTGGGTATAGAACTACTAACCCTATTGTCAAATAGCCATCGGGGTAAACCGGCCAATCTTTTAATATTTATGTGTGGGCGGGGAAAACCAATTTTTCCATTGTAGGGCTTTATTATGGTTTTTATTTGGCCATTTATCAGGGATTCTGGGCAATTTTCAGCTCTAACAAAGTTTCATATACTAAATTATATAGAGGATCAAAGAATAGTTTCCAATTCCAGTTTGTTTATATAGCGCTGATTCACAACAGATGTCATCTCAAGGCACTTTACAAGAAAGTCATTTCAGTACAAACATTCCAATCAGTTTAAAGGTTTAGCTAGTTTTCTATTCAAGGAATCCCAGCAGATTGCATCGAGTCATTGACTGGCAGTTGCGCCTCGTTGATGCAGACTTCCAACCACAGCAATCCCTCATACTGAGCAAGCATGTAGCGACAGTGGAGAGGAAAAACTCCCCTTTAACAGGAAGAAACCTCCAGCAGAACCACAACCAGGCTCAGTACAATCGGCCATCTGCCACGACGGTCTGGGGGTTCGAGAAGACAGAGCAGAGACACAGAAAGAACAAAAAGAGCTGATGTAAGAGTACTTTCTATGTTAAAGAAAGTAAAAAGTTGATAACGGGACATGGAGGATGTTCAGTGAGACCAGGTGTAGCTTCTATGGAGAGAAAAACACTGAGAGAAAACTAAGTTAACAGTCGAAATAACAGCAAATAATGCAACTGGAGAGTAGTAGGAAAGAAAATTGGTAAGTCTGTCCTCCAGCAGTCTAAGCCTATAGCAGCATAACTACAGAGATAGCTCAGGATGACCTAAGCCATTCTAACTATAAGCTTTATCAAAAAGGAAAGTTTTAAGCCTGGCCTTAAAAGTAAACAGAGTGTCTGCCTCACGGACTAAAGCTGGGAGCTGGTTCCACAGGAGAGGAGCCTGATAACTAAAAGATCTGCCTCCCATTCTACTTTTAGAGATCCTAGGAACTACAAGTAAACCTGCAGTCTGAGAGCGAAGTGCTCTGTTAGGAACATATGGACCAATTAGATCTCTGATGTATGATGGAGCTGATTATTAAGGGCTTTGTATGTAAGAAGGAGGATCTTAGATTCTATTCTTGATTTAACAGGGAGCCAATGAAGGGAAGCTAAAACAAAGTGGGATTTTTGTATGTGAAGCAGCTGCATTGAGGGTTTCCAGATCTGTGTGACCCTTAGTTAGCCTGGGCGGACACGGCTGACATTAGTCCGGTTCTTTGTGTTCTCCCTGCCAGGTTCCTTGGAGGTCATCTTCATCCGGATGTGTCGGGTTTTTGACTCTCAGAACAACGCCGTCTACTTTGATGGGAAATTTGCAAGTCCTGATGTCTTCAAATCATTAGGTGAGTGATTGGAGGATCTTATAACCTCTTTAACTCATTTCTGCCTCTTCTAAACTTAAGCTCTTTTTTTAAAAATCTCTCATGGTTATTTTACACAATTTTACCTCCATATTCACTCAGGTGCAACGGTGAGGCTCTAACTTGAAGTTAACTGAGTTAGCAGTTGTGTAAACTAAGAAATGAATCCAAACTAGGGTTAAATATGTAAATCTCAGTCAGTTGTATTAGAATAAAGCATCTGAATTGTGTGTTTAAGGAGCTCTGTCCTGTCTTTTCACCAGGCTGCGACGACTTGATCGCATCTGTGTTTGACTTCGCTAAGAGCATGTGTTCCCTGCAGCTGACCGAGGAAGAGATCGCGCTTTTCTCCGCGCTCGTCCTGCTCTCTGCAGGTACGCGCTCTCGCCGTTCGCACGAACCCGTGTTCTCCGCCGAGCCTTCCTGAGGCGCAGGTTCTCAGGCGTGCGTTTCTGTTTGTGTGCAGACCGGTCGTGGCTGCGGGAGAAGCTGCAGGTGGAGAAGCTGCAGCAGAAGACGGAGTCGGCTCTGCAACACGTCCTGCAGAAGAACCGCAGAGACGATGGAGTTCTGGACAAGGTAGTGAAGAGAGCGTTCACAGTTGAAACCAGATGCATACATACACTTCAGAAAACAACAACAACACAAAAACATTTTTTTCTTCACTGTCAAACATCAGATCAAAGGAAACTTTTTCATTTTAGATCAATAAATATTATCATATTTTGCGAAATGTCAGAATAAAGACAGAGAGAATTGTGTATTTTTTATTGCTTTCATCAAAGTCAGAAGTATACATACGCTTCTTTAGTATTTGCTAGAATCGCCCCGAAATGGTTTCACTAGGGTCAAACGTTTCAGGTCTCCTTCCACCGGCTTTCTAGAATAGCTTGCTGGAATCTCGGCCCACTCCTCTGGACAGAACCGGTGGAACTGGGTCAGGTTTGGAGGCCGTCTCAGTACCGCCCACAACTCTTCTCTGGGACTGAGATCAGAACTAATCTGGAGGAAAACGATGTAGTACATATCTCCAGCCTTTAGATGGCAGTGTGCCCCGTGTATGCAGTGTACCAAGGTTTCCCCCTCACAACTCGGAAAATAAACATTTCATGATAACTAACAATGGCGGTCTTCTTGTAGTTCTCCGCTTAAATAAAGGCGTATTAATTATTTGACGCACGTACTGTAAGCGTTTCCGTTGGCGATCGCATAGAAGCCTGATGATCTCTAAGTTTTGCTTACAGAGACCAAATTACTTCAGAAGCTGCATCAGCAGTAACAGCATACCTGGATCGGATCCGCCATTGTTGTTTTTCTGTAGAAAGGCGGAGTGCGCAACTGCAACACGTCCATAGGTGGCTGCCAGTGACATCATCGTTTTCAAACTTCTCTGGCTTGCATTTACATGACAATGAACCACCCAGCGTTTTCAAAACTCTCCACTCTGGAAGCCGTTTCCCAAAAGATTCGTTTTCACCCCCCCGTTTTCCCGTTGTCGTGTAAACGAGAGACAGAATCGGAGAGAAAAACCTCAGTTTTGCTGAAAAACGTTGTCGTGTTAACAGCCCCTAAGTGCGAACGTATTTATTTTATGAAGTAAACAGTTTGTAGATGCCAGAGGTTGGAATGAGATTCATTTCTAAAAACATTTTTACCTTATGGCCTAGAGAGCAGCAAAAGCTGCATTACAGAAGGGCAAACATGCCCAAACGAGTGGCTGGTCAGCGGGCTGTCCGGGATTTTTTTTTTAAGAAAAAAAATTACAGGTGAGTTATTAATCTCAATAATTAACCTAGCCTGCTTTTTGTTATCTAAAGACCACCCGACTCGCCACAGGTGTAGCACAGATCCCAGGATGCTACCCTCCAAACTAGCTAAGATGAACGGGGCGACCCCCCCCCCCCTCCCCACACATCTCTCTTGTTAATTAGCTTGCTAAAATACATGACTTGTCATTCAGTCAAGACACGCAGGCGGCTAGTGCTGAATCTGCACTAGATGTCGACTCTTTTTACACATCCAGCCATAATCGGCCTAGGAAAAATGATCACCTTGTCAGAGCTCATCTGACAGTGCCGACATTTAGCTATAATCAGGACGAATGTGAACAAGAGCAAGAAAAACTGTAAAAAAAAAACATGATTACGAAAGTGTTTGGAAACTGCTATGAGCATGTGGATTAATTGATGGTTGTAGTGAATAAAATAGAAATGACTCATTTTGTTTGGTCTTTCATGTTTAATTAATCCAATACTTTGTTTTGTATAGGCCTAGTTTGCACGAAAAAAACTTCTTCTGCACTGCAATTATTTGCTAAGGCTTCTTTGCAAGGTGCTGGTATCGGCTCTGCTTCACAGATATATAAAGCCTCCATTTCACCAGATCTTGATTAATTCTAATGCAGGCTATTCAGTTGTAGTCCCCTAACATCCGACCAATTCGGTGATACAAAATACTCTATAAATAGCATCTTTTTAAAAATTAAAATCCAAATTGTTTTAATAGTAGAAAAAAATGACCATCCCCCCTGAATTTTTTTTACAACTCGACTGACCGCCACCAGTATTGGTTTTGTGTGACGCTCTATTCCAACTGGAAGAATGGCAGCGTTTAAGGGTGCATGAACTGTAAACTGGGATAAAGGCTCCCATTCTGGTTAAGCTATTAGCTTGATTTTTACCAAAAGCTCGATTTAGACGTGCATGTAAACGTACTGACTGTTTCACCAGTTTCAGCCAGCATCTTCACAAGGTTTTTTGGCTGTTGTCCTGCGGTTGATTCACACATTTCACACCAAAAATCGTTCCTCTCTGGGCCTCAGGATCCGTCTCCTTCCCGATGTGTGATGGCTGGACATTCCCATGTTTTCTATACTTGCGTATTATTGTCTGAACGGATGAACGTGGGACCTTCAGGCATCTGGAAATTAAATCTAAGGATGAGCCACACTTCTGTCGATTTCTCTTGATTTTCCCATGATGTCGAAGAAAGAGGCTCTGTGTTTGGGGGGTGTCCACCAATTAACTCAGATGGACTCAATTAACCAATCAGAGGCTTTTTAAGCTCCCAATGGATCATCTGGAGGTTTCTTTTTGATTAAAGACACAATAAACTTAGTGTATGAATACTTCTTACTTTGATAAAAGTAATAATAATTCATAATTCGTTCTCTTTATTCTGAAATTCCACAAATACAAAAAACAAATTAATATTTATTGATCTAAAACAAAAAAGTTTACTCTGATTTGAAGTATCACAGTAAAGAAAAAAAAGTGTGTTTTTCCCCACCCTAAAGTGTAAGTATATGTCTGGTTTCAACTGTGTTAAAATAAATGTACAAATTAGTCCGTGTTTCATTAGTATGTCATCCTATTTCAAAACTAGAGGATAAAAGTCCAGCATGTTCTATAAAACTGATATTAAGCTGCAACCTGGTGCAAAATAACTGAATTGCAACTCTAAAAGCTTCATTTCAGGTGATTTTTTTTCTAAATTAAAAGTCTAGTTAAAATAAGGTGCATCGTGCACATTACTCTGGGTTCACTGTTTTTTTTAATTAAGGGTTTTCATGTGTAAATACTAGGGGTGTAACATTGCATGTATTCATATTCATATTTTTCAGTACAGCCCTGTTGGTTCAGTACGCACGTGTATTGTTTTTTACCTGAACAAATGCAGAATGTTTATGTGCAGAACTCAGAGCGCAGAGCAACGTTTTCACAGCACAACTTTAAAAAGTGACACCAAAACAAAACAGAAAGGACTCTCAGCTATCACTGAACTCTGCTATTGGGGAACATTCATGGTTTCTCATGCAGCTACAGCAGAAAAAGAAAGATGGACTGAACCAGAACTTTGTCAGCAAACGCATCTTTCAGCAGCAATAAGGTCCATAACACGCTCTGCACTGAACTGAATGACCACCTGAAACAATGTCAAGCTGAATGGAAACATCAGTGATACTAGAGAAAACCAGCTGACGTCCAACATGGCTACCAGTAGCATCCAATCAACCCAAACTCCTTATTTTGGATAAAAACACAAGTCGGAGGAATCCCTGTTGACAAGAAGGGATTCTCCCAACAGCTGCTCATGCTGCATTCAGGTACAGCTGGGAGACTAGGCTGTCGAAATATCAAAACAACTCCAAAGTGATCTAAGCATGTTTTAGTCTCAAATATGGGCAAACCATTATTTAAAGGTCTCATTCACTGAGAAACCGTTTAAAACTCGCTCTTTTTGAAATACGATCCTTCACTCCGAGTAGGAGACGTGTGCTGCACGTGGTACCGTTGTCCCACCCCCGTTGCCTGCATTAGCCCCAAAAAGGAATCTAAGCGGAAAAAGAGTGAATCAGAGAAAGCCGTGTTATCTACGTAGAAATGTAACCTGGCCACGGCCACCTTAGCTTGCGACCGCCCACGTGAAGGTGGAAGTCAGGGAGAGGAGAACGCATCTCTGCTGGTGGAAGCTAACCGTTTGCAACTCCACAACATGGCGAATCTAGTTTGGGCTTGTGTAATTTGTGGATATTTTGTGAGAGTCGAATTGCTGTTAGCCAATTAGAGGCGAGACATTTTCATAACATGAATAATAATGTGTTGGACTCATAATCCTGACATTCCCCCCCACCCACACCTTCTACAAACGAGAGCGAGAGAGCCTGTTTCCCACTGAAAACGACCCACAATGCCTTAATTAATACTGGAGACTACAGCAGATTTATTGGAAAAACGAGTGAATGAGACCTTTAAACATTTCTAAACATTAAAACTTGCTGTTTTCAAGTGGTTATATTGTTTTCAACTCTGCCTATGTCTGCTTGTACTATTTAAAAAAAATCCAATCAAATCTCCAGTCAGTTCCATACTTTCAACCTTTATAAGTTAAAGTACAAAATAAAATCTATTTAATTTCAGGAATTGAAAAGAATTCAGGATGTTGTATATGTTTCAAACTGATCACAGTTTTATTTATTTTTCTTGATTAAAGTGTCTCAAAAACATACCAAACCGTGATTTTTTTTCTCTTTTTTTGGTGTACCGTTACATCCCTGATAAAAACCACACCGTCCAACATTTACAGTTGGTTTATATTGTGCTACCTTGAGTTAAATCTGCAGTTGTTTTAAGAAAAAGACTCAAAGACTTTTCCCAACTTTATGAAATTTACAGTTTCTTCTGAACTTCTCAGTTTTTTTGAGTGTTGGTGAAGCCAATGAATGCTGCAAAGAGGAAGTTCCAGCTGCACTCAATCGTGCTCACTAACCAGAAGGTCATCAGCCTTGGCACCGTTATCAAAAAGATTTAGGCGAAATATTGGGTACAATTCAGAACCCGGATGGATCAAAGAAAAGCTATAATAAAGATTTTAGTTGTTCTCCCAGGTCTTGTTTCTAAAAATCATGGTGGTTGTAGGTTGTGGAGTCATTCCAGTTTGGAAAAAGGAGACACTAAACCCCAAATCATGCAAATGATGAATGAATTCTGGCTGCAGCTGCATGTGACTGAAAACAAACACATCTAGTGATCTAATTTCTGCCGTGAACGTTGACTAGGTGTGTTCTGTGCTCCCTCCCCAGCTCAGGCGTAAGGTGTCGGTGCTGCGCTCGCTGTGCGGTCTGCACTCGGAGAAGCTGTCAGCGTTCAGAGCCGTCTACCCCGACACGGTCCGGACTCTCTTCCCTCCCCTCTATAAGGAGCTGTTTGCTGCCGACCTGGACGGGGCTTTACACGCCAGCGACTGAACGCCAGCTCTGAGCTGCTGGTCCTGAACGGATCGATCCCGGTTTCCAGGAGGACTAATGAATCGGTTTGGATGCACGGAGGAATCTGGTTGGAGCATTCGCTGTGAAACCAGATTTTTTTTTTTTTTTCCCAGTTTGTTGCACTATTGCACTGGACCCAGCATTGATCTGGGAGCAGCAACCTGGGGTCTGGTGCTGGACACATGCAGACTACCTACAGGACTGGTGGTTGCTTGGTGTTTTTAACAAACTCACAACCAACTGACTGAGCAACACATGTCCAAGCTACTGATGAAGACTCTCTATCCCATTCAATGCATTTTCTGAATCCTACAACTTGAGGCTTTTGTACAGTTGAACAAGGCATCATTTTCATGTACATATTGTTAGGCAGTTTTAATTGCATCCAGCCATTACAGGCTGTTCAACCGTTCTCTAATTAAAGAGTTATAGTTAGGTGTCTCACTCTGATCTGTATTGAAGTTCAGTCTAAGAAGCTTCATTTTAATCATTTCAGCAGCTGACTTTTCTCTTATAGAGTTTCCAATCACTTGATGCATGCCCAGTCAAAACTTAATCCCAGAAATGACACTAAACTGCTTATTTGTCTTCTGGACATTCTGGATCTGTGAAACAAACTGAGAATAATGACATTATTATTATTATTATTATTATTATTATTATTATTATTATTATTATTATTATTATTATTATTATTATTATTATTATTATTATTATTATTATTAAAAGTTTAATGACCAGAACTTTGCAAAACCTGTTGGTAGGTCAATAGGGTAATTCAACCTTTTGATTCAGGTGTGCTGCAGCAGGAATGCATCCAAAAGTTGCAGGAAATGGCACTGGATAACGTAGATAACAGAAGAAAAAAAAAATGGTAACGGAGGAATACATTTTCAGATTAATTTAACATATTTTCAAGAAAAAACTAATATTACCAAATGTCAAAAAGTTGTAAATTTGCGAGAAAAATAGGATCTTTCCATGATTAAAAACATACATTTTTGATATTTAAACTAAAATATTTTCTGACATTGTAAAGGCAAACATTTGCAAGAGAAAATTGTTAATTTATTATTAAGAAAAACCTCTGCCGCTGGAAATGTCCAAAACAGTTTGCCGTAGCTCAGCAGCCTTGCTGTTCATAGGCCACCAGCTGTAGTTGTATTATTAAGAGTGATAGATGGCGCTCCTTAAGCTTCCACACTTTTTGCTTTCTGGGTTTTTGCGACATGTTTCCTGACAGCCAATTGTTTCGTTCTTGCAAGCGAGGGAAATGTGTTGGAGTCTTCTTCTAGCCAGCTGACCGGCAGTGTGGAGCAACACGTGAGGGAGGGGGGCGTAGCACTTCTTTATCCTACATACAGCTAGAGAAAACTTCAACACTCCAACACTTCTTTTGCCGTGTTTTTAAAAAAAAAGAACCTTTTTTTGCTTCCTGCGTCCTGACCTATTTGTTACATACAGTCGTAATCTCGTCTGGCTGCATGAAACAAGTGATGCATGAAGACACGTTTTACACATGAAGATACAGCCGACAGATGCACTGTCCTGTAAAATGACTTCATCTGCAGCAAACCTCCTTTGGGTCGATGCGATGGGAAAATATCCAGCTCAGACCTGCAGACTCACACACTAACCATCAGATGTTTGGGGTTTTTTTCCGGATGGAACCAAACAAACATTCCAGGATCATTTTCTTGGCTAATCTAGAATTGGGATTTATCCCAGATTGATGCTTTTATGCAACCCTCAGCAGACCATGTCTGCTATCCTTCAGCCCGATGGAACCTTCAGTAATGGAGGTTCTAATTCTCTTTCTTTCCCGATGTTTTGATGTCCTCCTCTGTCCACCTGGATGTTGCTTGGACCGAGCTGTTAGGAAGCAATCGCTCTTTCTCCACACTCCATGTTGATTTAGCTTCTTAAAGAAGTATTGGATTCCCTCCTATTGTTTCAGCTGACAGCTCGCTCCTCTGGTCCATGTTTGAGTCAGTGCCAGAAGCTCCCTCTCTTAACTTCAGACTCATTTGCAGAATTTAACTTTTTGTTTTTGTTTAGATTACAGGCCAATTCTATCATTTTGCCTCTACTTTATCAAGAAAAAGTTTTTAAAGACATTAAAACGGCGTCTTTTGATCTTTTTAAATAGATTTGTTTGCACAGCCAGAATGTTCAGCAATTAAATAAAGAAGCTTTGTGTCATAGTTGAAATCTTCTAATGTAAAACAGTGGACTAACCCCATACACAAGGAATATACTAAAGGTTTAAAGCTTATGTTTTCATTAAGAAGTGTTTAGACATGTCCAGGTGAGGTGTACAGTAAGTTCACAAAACCTTTCAGAGACGATGCAAAAGGTGCAAAGCTGCAGTGATATCAAAGCAATAAATATTCGGATCCAACCTGGATTGTTTTCAGGTAAAAATGTTTCAAAGATTCAAGTTGGATCAAAATATTGTCAGTTTATAAATATTCTCCATGGCTAGGATTAAACATATGTACTTTTATAGTTTTTTAATAGTTTGGCGTCCTTCCCAGTTGCTCCAACACAAGAAGCAGCATCAGAGCAGATCCTCCATCTCTGACTAATTATTGATCTCTATTGACGCCAACCAGGTTCAAGGTTAAATCCTTAGTGTTCAGATATACTCGTTTTTTGGTGTAAAATACACTTAAACAAATGTTCTTCTACATTTCTCCACAAACATTCAGCTGAATAAATGATATCACAGAAAATTTGTTTTATTTCAGTAATTCAACTGTTTATTTCTGCTCCTTTTGATGATTCTGGCTCACAGCTGAATAAAAAATTAAAAACGTTACATCCAACCAATATACAGTAGACCCCCGCCTATTCATGGTCCAGGGTTTGAGGATTTTTTTCTGTGGAGCGTCTCTCCAAATTATTCACAGAAAATTTCAATTTTTTAACTAAAATATTCAAAAGAAAATGCAGCTTTTGAAGCTGGAATATCTAGGTGCAACAATAGCTGACACGCCATTTACAAAGCAGCCAATCCAGGAGTGCCATTTGTATTTGTTGGTGCTGATTGGCTGTACCCCCAAGAAGAGACATATGGAGAATTTCTGTGGTTATGCCAAAATAATTTCCACTGTCCGTGTTATGATGTGATTCTACTGAAAAGTGTACTGTAGAGTAAAAAACTGTAGAGTATTTACACTCAACGCTTGGTTGTGGCTCCTTTTGCATGAATTACTGCATCAATGCAGTGTGGCATGGAGGAGATCCACCTGTGGTTCTGGTGAGGTGTTCTGGAAGTCCAGGTTGCTTTATTTGTCATCTCCATTGTTGGTTCTGGTGTCGCTCAACTTCCTCTATGGAGTTGAACTCAGGCCCGTTTGTTGGTGCTGTCATGGGGACTAAACCAGGTGTTCTCCATGAAACTTATCTGGATGAGTTCAGTATGACATCCAAAACTCTGTTCTGTTCTAACACAACCAGAGGTCCCGTTTGTCGGGTTTGAGCTTCTCTCCAGGCAGAACTTTGGCCTAGCGAACACAGAGACAGAACAGGTTGTAGCTTTTCATCCAGATTCAGCCTAAACAAAGAAAAACGGTTTTTTTTACTCTGCACAAAGACTAAAAGTAACATTATTTTTGGAAATCTTGAAATCAAGCAGATGTTTAAAAGATTTAGTGTCAGAGCCTGCAGACCGCAGCAACAGATCTGGTAGCAAACCTGCAGCACCACCTGCTGGAACTGAAGTGCAAATCCATTGTTTCTCATTCATTCTGTTGATGCAAAAACATGCAGCAGCTCTCCTCTCAGGTCAACAGAGTTACAGGATATATATTTAAGCCAAGCAATAAGCTGTAACAAAGTATTTTACTCAATCAGTAAACTCAAAGAATTGTCATCGGTCTCGCAATAAATCAGGGGCTTCTCAGAAAATTGGAATAGTGTTGGATGCATTCATAATTTAACCAATTTATAACCTTAACAAGGATCCCGACATGAAAGACCACATTCTTCATTAGTATAATCAAAGGAACCGTATAAAACAGAATGTTAAATTGGACAGTTGGTGACTACTCTTGAATATGCAAAGTACATGCAAAATAATTTGTACTTTCTCTAAAAATGTATGGTATTCTGAGTGTTCATGTATGTATGTATGTAACCACAGCATATCGGCCACTTTTTTTCCTTTCTAATGTTTATTTTGATGTTAAACAATTAATCCAAATAAAATAAATTAACACCAAAGCTAGAGAGGTCCTTAAACCTAGAAATGTATAAAAGTCCCAGATGTCAGTAACTCTAATTCCACTGAGAAACATAAACCCAAAGATTTTCTTTTAGAAAATTGTGATTGATTTATTCATGTTTAATTTCAGTAAAAAACATTGTTTCGATTTTCTTTTAAGGATAAAATGCCCTCTGGTTCATGCAGTTATTGTTTAGATCAGATGCCCAAATGGAAGCCAGCAGGAAATATACTGAAGCTCAGATGCAAACCTGTTATTGCAGTTTTTTTTATATTATCTGCCACTCACATGGCACTCGTTGCATTTAGGCACCTAGACGAGGTGAAGACGACATGTTCAAACTGAGCTTCAGAATGAGGAAGAACTCAGATCAATGGGTGACTCTGAATGTAACACGATTGCTGGGCCAGATAGTCTAGTCCAACTATTTCAGATATTTTGATCTTTGATTTTCACACCCAACCATCCCTGAGGTTTACAGAGGACGGTCTGAAAGCGGGGTAATATCCAGTCGTGTAGAAGAAAAAAACCTTGTTGATGTCAGAAGCTAGAGGAGAATGGGCAACCTGGTTCCAGATGATACACAATACCATCTCTGAATGCACATTTCCAAATTTGATGCGGATAAGCTATAGCAGCAGAAGACCAAACCAGAGGCCACCTACCAGCTAAGAATAGGAAACTTAAAGGCTAATTTCGAAGGCTTACCAAAACGTAAAAATAACTGCTTTGAAACACGTTGCTCGGTGCGATGAGTCTTGACTTCAGCTGCAACTTTAGGAGGAATGGCTGGTGGTGGTGGAATAGTGATGCGGGATACTCTCTTGGCACACTTTGAGTGCCTTAATATCAAATGAAAATTATTTAAATGCCTACCTAAGTAGGCGAGAAAAGCCCATAAAGCTCAGATCATCTCATAGCAGCTTCTTGAACATGGCAGTGAGTTTATTGTAATCAAATGGCCGCGGTGTACCTGTTAAAGGGGCAAGTAAATGTACTTGGTCAATAAAAAATTAAAACTTTAAAAGATGCAGAACAGTAAAAGACATAAAAAAAACATTTCCGTAAACACAGATGAAGATATACTGCTAAAATAGACCCTATGTACAGCAATAGAGCTAGATAAAACCAGCTACGTTAGCTTGTTGTTCTACATAAATTCAGATATCTGGGTTTTATTTGCGGCATTTTGTTTATTTTTGTATTCAATTATAATTACATTTGGACCTGGTCAGTTCATGAAACAGGAATAAAAATGCCTTTAAGAAATCATGGATACATGTAGGCTAATTGTCGTTAGCTAAAACGACTTTGTATAAGCTCAGATCAGAGGTCGCAGAAAAAACAGAGCCACGTTAAAGTTTGTCTCTTTGCATGACTAAATTAAACATCCTAAACATATATTTGTCCTTTGGCGTGGTAGTTTTGGCTAAGTTGTTTAAAAACAGCTGAGTTGTCCTAGGTTCATCTAGCCTGCTAGAAAACAGCTAATTTAAATGGTTACCTAAACAGCTATTGCATTTCTGTACTTTTCTTTTTCTTTTTTTACCGATAACTAATAAAACTGTAAAATGTATAAATAAAGCACAAAGACACATCCAGCAAAGGGTGTGTTTTAAAGGCAAACCACAAAACGAGCTAGGTTAGCATGCAGCTGCTCGCTAACAGTAAAAAATATATACTTTTTTGAACCTTGGGTTTTATTTGCAGCTATTATCTGTTAGAATTGATTCTAAACTGAAGATCCTGAGTTCAAGTGATGTTTGGTACACAAATATCTTTATAAAGACTAACTTTCTGCCTGCTTTAAATGAAAACCAAAACCATTGCTGCTAGCTAATTTAGCAGGCAGAATTCAGGCATCCATACAATTCAGTTTGCCAGTTTGTGCTTTTTTAACTAGTTGATGTTTGAAAAAATAACTTGTGTATATTGTATTTGTTGTTGTAATGGTGGAAGTTGAAAGAAATATATCTTATCAGCTACAATCCAGGTATTTGTAATGTGATGTTCTAAAAAAAAAATCTATAATACACTAATAATGAGAGAAAATTCTGATGAGATTATATTGATTAGTAATAACCAGGATGCTGACTAGAGCTGCACAAAATTTAGAAAAACCATGTGATGGCGATATCTGTTGCACAAAAAACACATTTTCCACCTTTCTCTTTTATTCTAAATATAATACTAGAATGCAATTAATCCGTGATCTTGGAATATATATTACTCAACAAATGCATTCCATGTAAACGTAAGAGTAAAAGAAAGAAGCTTTTGAGAAATGTAATTAAGGTGACTTTAAACTAATATAGTTTAGCCCAGTGTTTCTCAAACTTTTTTTATCATTCCCCACTTTGGACAAAGGAGCATACACAAGCCCCCCCTGCTTTTATCGCCCCAACAGAATGGTGACCACGCCTGATTTTTAAAGTGTTTTATTTATTTAAATAGCCGAGTTAGTCTACACCTTTTTAAGGGTATAAATTAGTTGGGAAAAAGGGGTTGTGCGCTGGTATAAAACCGGCTCAGAAATATATGCTGTCAGTAGTTGCTACATGTAGAACTTCAGCTCACAGTTGGAGAAAATAAAAGTTGTAGTTTTATCAAATTTAGAAAGCTTTCAAAAATACAAAATTAAAAAATAAAATAAATAAAGAGCAAGATCCTCATCTCTGTATTTCCTCCATGGTTGACTGTGTGACTTCTCCTACTCTGAAACGTTCCCTGATCTTTTTTGATATTTGTACATTTTGTAGATGGAATCTCTGATAATGCGTCTACTTCAGCTCGTTTTGTTCTGCTGCGATATATTCCAACGTCAGACTCCCAGCCCGATGTTCCAGGTCCCGGTTCTGTTTACAATGATGATCACAATTGCTAATTTATTTGAGTGTGTTTAATTTTGTGAGAGGGGGGAGCTGGTTGATTTAATTTACAGTGCAGTGAAACATTCACAACGACAGAATCTAGGGGGGAAAAACTATTTAAATCCCGTTGATGTCACGCCCCACCTGGAATACCTCTGTGCCCCACTAGTGGGGCTCGCCCCATAGTTTGAGAAACACTGGTTTAGCCAAAGAAATGTATTTGGGATTTTTAAGAAACTTTGTTAGTATTGCTTATCTTTGTTGCTTAGCTGACACCCAGCTGTTCTAATCATCCAGTTTGGATTTATTTATTTTTTCATTCTTTTTATTGAACTTTTTAAAAAGTATAAACAATTCAGCACACAGTATACAGATTAGTGAGAAAAATAGCAGATCCAGAGAATGTCCACAGCAGTGTTCCCATAAGTCCTTATTAAGTCTACCATCTCAGGCAGTTGCAGTTCAGGGTCCCAAGTATTCCAAGACTTTGCCAAACTTTGCTGTAAAGAGGTCCTTCTGATCGTTGATAAGAAATCTTAGTCTTTCCAAAGAAATATACTCCAATATCAAGGACTTCCACTGGTGTATTGAAGGAGGATCGACTCCCACCCATTTGGTCATGACAGCCTTCCGGCCCAGCATAAGCAAGAAGTGTATAGTGTTTCTATGTGGTTTTAACGATTCAGGGGTAAATCCCAGTAAACATAATGTTGGGTTAGGCTGTAATTGTTGCTTAACTATCACACTAACTTCAGCACATATCATTTATCAGAACTGTTTGATCTTTTCACATTCCCAGAGGCAGTGGTATCTTGTCCCTAAAATAGTCTTACATTTTGGACAGTTTGAAGAGGCTCCTGCAGTATATTTACTATACATATATGGTGATATATAGACATTTTGTAAGATATTATATTGCATTTCTCTGAATCTGTTACATATAGATATTTTTGAAGGTAAAAGTAAAATTTCCCTCCACGTTTATTCAGTTTGGATTTGACTGCCAGGTGTGAACGCTCGTGCTTAAAGCTGTCCACTTGTAAATAAGGTCAGAACAGGGTCTATGCAGAAGTCCTTTTATTAAATGCAAATTAAGCTATTAGATGTTCTTTTTCTAAAACTATAATGCAATGACAGAACAATATTTTCATGATCAAGTTTACATCATCATTTGAAATGGGTACATTGTGCACATAAGAATTGCCGATCATGTGCATTACCATATGCTAAACATATCAACAAAGCAGTGAAATATTTGCATGCAACTACTGTATGAACATGAGTGAAAGCCTAGCCGGTAAAGTTCTCCCATTCAGGTACGTGATAGCTGCAGATTGTTCCATTTTGTTTTCTATTTTTTTGGAAAGGCCTCTTTTATCTTTGCAGAATATCAGATGATCGCTGCCATTTTTTATTTTTTGCATAAATCTAATTTTGTTATGTAGTTGTGTTAACAGATATTTTGGAACTGAAAAGATGGCTGTATTTCAAATGTCCTAAACAGAAACCGTTTCTCTGAAAAATAATGAGCAAGTTTTAGCCAGAGCTGAATGTCAAGCAATAATCAAACTTTAAATCTTTGCCACTTGTGCGTAGTTTTAAAAGTGAGACATCGAAATACAGATTCTTATTAAAACACTGGTTTATCTCACACCTGAATTTGTCACTTATTAACCGTTTTGTTTTCCGTAAACAACCTCATATATGACTTTGTACAAAGACCAAGAAAATACTGAGCATCAAACTTTTTATCTGCAAATTTTTATGCATCATAATGTATTATATGTTATTTATATGGACAGTTTTTGTAGTTTACTAACAGAGAAACCATCTGTGTGTTTTTTATGTGTATGCTGCAAGCTCATGTTTTGTTATCAGGATATTAATTTTACGACGACACATTGTGTGTTTTATTACTATCTAAGACAATAAAGAGAACAATCCTATTTCTGAAGGTCTTGTTGGTAGTAAGTGGGCTCATTTGTCTAACATACAGTTACACATCATTAGTTGATCGTCATTAATGTGAGCAGCTCTATTAAAGCTGCTCTGGAGCATAGAGGTGTATGTTAACAAAATGCCAATGTGGTTTTGACTTAAGAGAAGCAATAGTTGCTGGCCATCAATCCTGCTCTTCCAGCTATACATGAGTCAATCATTTTGCTGTACATTTTCTCAGGGGGACACCTGAAACCATTATGGCAGCATGGCTTTTGAACTTGAGTGGAGATGCTTGGCCACAATGCACAGCACCATGTTGAAAGAAAACCTCGTACAACCTCATACAACTGCCATGCATTCCAAGATCATACCCTGAAAATGTGATTTAAAAAAAAACAACAGTTTTATTTGTCATACATGTCTGTTGTAAAACAAACTGGATTTTACTGAAAATAGTAAATGAGGTTCTGCCTATTTTCTTTCTCCAAAGACCCAAATCATTGTTGCTTCCATCTCATCTGTCGTTTCATTTTCCCATCAGTAGATGGCACTGGAGTATTTGTCAGGATTATTTTTCCCCTGTTGTTAAAATGAGGCATATAAGCAAAGATACATGTTTTGATTTAATATTTAAAGCTTCAACTCTGTGTTGGTTCTGAAAATAGTAAAAAACTTTTTTTCTCTGCAGTTTGAAGCTGAGAGAAAAGCAAGCTTTGTTGTCCTCAAGGTAACAAACCTCCATCCTTATGGGATAGTAAAGCTCAAACCGCCAACATTTAAAAAATCTCCAAACTTTCTCTTGTAATTTGTGTAAATAGCTCACTGTTTTGATTTTACAAACTTTCAATGCCAGTTTTTTGGGGGGGGAGTCTAACTTTACACCTGGAAATAGAGCTGTTCTATGAAGACCTCAGGGGTCCATGGTAACTCTGGAGGAGCAGCAGGGATCCACTGCTCATGTGGATAGCTATCAGTGGTTCTCCTCACGGAGAAGGGTCCAATAGAATATCTAAACCAAGTTCAATAAGTTATTTAAAAGTAGATTTGGGTGCACCAAAGTCTGCTTTTAAGGGAAAGTCACTCGATATTGAAAATAAAAGTCTCTATCTGCATCAACCACCTGTACATTCTTCAATTGCAGTCGAGAGGCCAGACAAAATTAGTCCTGCGGGCAACAAATGGTCCCTGGAATGCACTTTGGACACCCCTGCATTAGAGCATGTAATGGGCTGCCAGTCGCTGTTGGCGCTGCAATGATTGTGTTGCATTTTTTAAAAAGTTCTGTTGTTAGGGTTCCTGCTG
The DNA here is from genome assembly GCA_963556495.2 of Valencia hispanica. Taxonomy (NCBI): domain Eukaryota; kingdom Metazoa; phylum Chordata; class Actinopteri; order Cyprinodontiformes; family Valenciidae; genus Valencia; species Valencia hispanica. Next base: position 57,580,734 of record OY747701.1, read on the forward strand.
GCTTTAAACAAAAACCTGCAGCACAAACCTGGAGCTCACGTGTGGAAAAGACTAGCACCAGGAGACAATGCTCGACGCAGAGGAAGAGCTCTGTAGGAGCACTAAAGAGCTGCTCCTCAACGATGGAGCGGAGAAACCGACCTGCGAAACCTCCAACTGCCTGAGGACCAACACGCACGAAGGTGTGACGCGTCAACTCCAAGCTGAGACTCAAGACAACAGCTTCAAGCTCTCAACCAAAGCGAGGAGCCAGGCCGGATTGCCTCTGCCGCTCATAAACAACTGGTTCACAAGCACACCAAGCCCATCCAGAAGCTTCAAACCAGCTTTAAGTCAAAGAAGACCCGAGTAAGTGAGTAAGTACCTCCAACAGTCTCAAGTATGGGGTACCGTTTGGAAAGTTGCACAGTCAAAAATTTAACAGCAATAACTTAAGATATTTAGCCTGCCATTAGAGAAAGAAAATGGGAATTTCTTTTTAAAAGTAATTCTTTCACCATGTCAATCATTCATATTAATACATGTCACAGTTTATAATTAAATATTTATGACATTTATGAATAAATAACATAGATGCAAATATGACCCCCTGTTTTCCTGTTATGACAGGCTAAATAATCAAAATTTTATTTCCCGGCTATCTCAGCTGTCGGTGGATTGATGAGACAGACGCTGAAGACATCTATCAAAGGAGCCGGATGCCCAGAAGCGTCATCCTGAAGAACTCAGTCGGACAAATGTTCAAGCTCTGATGTTTCAGGAAATAATCTAATAACACTGCTTGGATGAAACATTTTAAGCTGTATTTGTTTAATTCATTTAAAAAATACTTTATTGATCGCAGAGGGAAATTAGGTGTGGTTGTAACTCATACTATTCAAATCTTTAAGGAGTTGGGAGTTGTTGTAAACGTTGATGGCTGTTGGCAGTAAGGATCTCCTATAGTGGTCTGTGTTAAAGTGGTAACAAGAAGCCTCTGACTGAAGACACTGTTGTTGCAGGATAGTCTCATGAAGAGGATGCTCAGAGTTGTCCTTAATTCTTTTGATTTTATAAGGAAACCTTTTTTTGCATCATCATCTCCAGATCTTCCACAGTTGTCCCCAGAACAGAACCAGAACCTTATCCCAGTTCTCCAAGATTCTGGAAAAAATCTTCACAGGTAGATTAGATGAGTTCATCGAGAAACACAAATTGCTCTCTGACGGATGCAGAAAAGAAAGATCAACATCTCTCGCATTATTGGAATTAGTTGAAGAAATCACAAATGCAAAAGACAATAAAAGATATGCAGCAGGAATATTTATAGACTTAAAGAAAGCATTTCATACCATCGACCATAAGCTATTATTCAACAAACTGGAACATTATGGCATTAGAAAAGTTGGACTGAGCTGGATAAGTAAAGAACAGACAACAATTTGTACAATTGGGTGAATATAAGTCAGCTAAAAGGGATATAAACTGGGGTTCCTCAAGGGTCAGTTTTAGGTCCCAAACTGTTCATAATTTATATAAATATTTGTAAAATATCAAAGGAAATTAAGTTTATATTATTTGCAGATGATACCAATGTTTTTTGTTCTGGGGAAAGTGTTCAGCAGCTTTTACAGACAATAACATCACAAATTAATAATTTAAAACAATGGTTTGATATGAATAAATTGTCAATAAATTTAAGTAAAACTATGGTTTGGAAAACGAAAAGTAGCAGATCAAATACAAGTAATAGTAGATAAAAAAGGCATTGAATGGGTGTATGAATACAAATTCCTTGGTGTTATGTTGGATTATATAATCAGCTGGAAGCCTCATGTTAGAGATATAAAATCCAAAATAGCTAAAAGTATTGCTGTGTAGGCAAAAACAAGGCATATGCTAAACCAAGAATCATTAAAAATACTTCACTATTCAATGGTTGCATCATATTTGAATTACTGTGGAGAATTGGGGTAATGCGTACAAATACACTTTACAGCCACTTTGTACATTACAAAAAAAGCAATAGGGAATAATTCATAAAGTGGGATATCTGGAGCACACAAACCCATTATTTTTAAAGTCAAATATTATTAAATTTATGGATCTTGTAGAATGTAAAACTGATCAAATAATGTACAGAGCGAGAATAAATAAATTACCAGAAAATATAAAAAAATTATTTTCTGAAAGGAAGAGGGGTCATGAGTTAAGAGTAGAGCAATATTTTAGAAGATAAAAAAGCACGTACAACAATGAGGCAAATTTGCATAGTGGTTTGTGGAGTGAATTTTTTGAACGCTATGGATGATAATTTGAAACGCTGTGTGAATATGACTCAATTTAAAATATTATGGAAAGAATTCTCTACTGCAACAGTAAATTGATGTGACACATGAGTACTGTATGGTGGTAGACTGCTTGGTGATGTGGTGTACTGTACATTTATTATGGTGAACAACTTAATTATATAAATATCTATATGTGTATATTTTTGTTGAGTTAATTGGGGTAGGATTTAATAAGCATTAGGTTATTCCTACTCCTTTTCGAACGGATTATGAAAGTTTTTTCTGCAGGCTTGGTTCTTGTATATGTTCTTCTTCTTGTTTTTTCTAGTTTGTGTTCCCTGTGGGCATATGTTTTTATTTCCATTTTATATATTATTTCAATGTTCGAATAAAGAATTCATTCATTCATTCATTCATTCATTCAGCCTTCTTTATCAGGTTGTTGAGCCTTTTTAAGTCCCTGGCTCTGATGCTGCTACCCCAACAGATGATGGCTGAAGAGATTACACTCTCCACAACAGACTTGGAGAACATTTGCAGCATCTTACTGCAAACCTTGAAGGACCTATAAGCTTCCTCAAGAACTACAGTCCCTTTTTGTAGATGGCTTCACTTTTGCGCCTCCAGTCCAGTCTGTTGTCAAGGTGAACTCCGAGGTATTTATATTCCTCAACCACCTCCACTTCTTCTCCCATGATGGAAACAGTGTTTGACCTAACTCTGTTTCTTCTGAAATTTACAATCATCTCATTCAAAGTAAGATGATTGTTTCCACACCATATCACAAAGTGGTCCACCAGCTCTCTGTATTCAGCTTCTTGTCCATCTCTGATACACCCGACAATTGCAGAGTCATCTGAGTATTTCTGCAAATGACAAGTCTCTGATTTGTACTGGAAGTCTGAGGTGTACAGAGTGAAAAGGAATGGTGAGAGTACGGTCCCCTGTGGTACTCCTGTACTGCTGACCACCTGGTTTGACACACAATCCTTCAGTTTCAAAAACTGTGGTCTGTTTGTCAGGTAGTCATTGATCCAGGCGATTGTTGAAGGCTCCACCTGTGTCTTCAGGAGTTTCTGACAAAGCAAATCAGGCCAAATTTTGTTAAATGCAGTGGAGAAATCAAAGAATATGATCCTCACAGTGCTGGCTGCTTTGTACAGATGACAGTGGGTTGGTTGAAGCAGGTGGATGATGGCATCTTCAACTCCAACTCCACAGCGATAAGCAAACAGCAGCGGGTCCTGATATGTTCTTGAGCCCTGAGCTGACACCCGGGCTAACGGCTGGGCTAACACCTAGGCTAAAACTTGAGCTAACACCTGAGCTAACGCCTGTGCTAAAACCTGAGCTAACACCTGAGCTACCACCTGTGCTTACACCTGGGCTAGCCCCAGAGCTATCATCTGAGCTAGCACCTGAGCTAACACCTACGCTAACACCTGAGCTAACACCTGGGCTATCACCTGAGCTAACACCTGAGCTAACATGTGAGCTATAATCTGACCTAGAATCTGAGCTAAACCCTGAGCTAACGCCTAAGCCAACGCATGACCTAGCACCTGAGCTAACACCTGAGCTAACACCTAAACAACCACCTGGGTTTAAACCTGGGCTAACACCTGAGCTAAAACTTGAGCTAACGCCTGTGCTAACATCTGAGCTACCATCTGGGCTAATGCCTGGCCAAACACTTAGGCTAACAACTGAGCTACCACCTGGGCTAACATTTGAGCTACCATCTGGGCTAAAGCCTGGGTATAACACCTGAGCTAGCACCTGAGCTAACACCTACGCTTACACAGAGCTAACACCTGAGCTAACACCTGAGCTATTGCCTGTGCTAACATTTGAGCTACCACCTGGGCTAAAGCCTGGGTATAAAACCTGAGCTAACACCTGAGCTAGCACCTGAGCTAACACCTGAGCTCATGCCTGTACTAATATTTGAGCTACAACCTGGGCTGCCACCTGGGCTGAAGCCTGAGCTAACACCTGAGCTACCACCTGGGCTAACGCCTGGGCTAACACCTAGGCTAACACCTGAGCTAAAACATTGGCTAACACCTGGGCTAACACCTGAGCTAATGCCTGTGCTAACACCTGAGCTAACACCTGGGGTAACACCTGAGCTAACTCCTGAACTAACACCTGAGCTACCACATGGGCTAACACCTGGGCTAACACCTGAGCTAACACCTGAGCTAACACCTTAGCTAACGCCTGTGCTAACATCTGAGCTACCACCTGGGCTAACGCCTGAGCTAACACCTGAGCTACCACCTGGGCTAACGCCTGGGCTAACACCTAGGCTAACACCTGAGCTAAAACCTTGGCTAAGACTTGGGCTAACACCTGAGTTAACACCTGAGCAAACGCCTGTGCTAAAACCTGAGCTAAGACCTGTGCTAGAACCAGAGCTAGTACCAGAGGTAGCCCCTGAGCTATTACCTGAGCTAAAACCTGGGCTAGCCCCTGATCTAACACCTGGGGTTGTCCCTGGGCTAGCACCTGAGCTAGAACTTGGGCTAGCCCCTGATCTAACACCTGGGCTAGCACCTGAGCTAATAAATGGGCGAACACCTGAGCTAACACCTGAGCGAGCAACTGTGCTAGCACCTGAGCTAACACCTAGGCTAGCATCTGAGCTAGCACCTGGACTAGCCCCTGAGCTAACCCCTGAGCCAACACCTTAGCTAGAAACTGGGCTAGCACCTGAGCTAGCAACTGTGCTAGCACCTGATCTAACACCTGGGCTAGCACCTGAGCTAGCACCTGGGCTAGCACCTGAGCTAGCACCTGAGCTAGAACCTGGGCTAGCACCTGAGCTAGAACCTGGGCTAGCACCTTAGCCAGCACCATGGCTAGCACCTGAGCTAACACCTGGGCTAGCACCTGAGCTAGCACCTGGGCGAGCACCTGAGCTAGTACCAGAGCTAGCCCCTGAGCTAGCCCCTGGGCTAGCCCCTGAGCTACCCCCTGAGCAAGCACCTGATCAAAAACCTGGGAAAGCCTCTGAGCTAACACCTGGGCTTGCACCTGAGCTACCACATGAGCTAGCAACTGGGCTAGCCCCTGAGCTAACACCTTACCTGTGCTAGCACTTAGGGTAGCACCTGAACTAATATCTGAGCTAGCCCCTGAGCTAACACCTGGGCTAACACCTGAGCTAACACCTGTTTTAGCAGCTGAGCTAACAGCTGGGCTTGCCCCTGAGCTACCACATGAGCTAGCAGCTGGGCTAGCACCTGTGTTTGCCCCTGGGATAGCAACTGAGCTAGCACCTGAGCTAGCTCCTTAGCTAAAACCTGGGCTAACCCCTGAGCTAAAACCTGAGCTTGCAACTGAGCTAGCACCTGGGCTTGCCCCTTGCCTAGCCCCTGAGCTAACACCTGAGCTAGCGCCTGAGCTAACACCTGGGCATGCCCCTGAGCTAACAACTGGGCTAGCACCTGAGCTAACACCTGGGCTGGCAGCTGGGCTAGCACATGAGCTAAAACCTGGGCTAGCACCTGAGCTAATACCTTAAATATAACCTGGGCTAGCACCTGAGCTAGCACCTGTGCTAGCACTTAGGGTAGCACCTGAACTAACATCTGAGCTAGCCCCTGAGCTAACACCTGGGCTAGCACCTGAGCTAACACCTGGGTTAGTAGCTGGGCTAGCACCTGAGCTATAACTTGGGTTAGCCCCAGAACTTACCCCTGGGCAAGCACCTGAGCTAACACCTGGGCTAGCACCTGAGCTAACACCTGGGCTAGCATCTGAGCTAGCACCTGGGCTAGCCCCTGAGGTAACACCTGAGCAAACACCTGGGCTTGCACCTGAGCGAACACATGAGCTAGCCCCTTAGCTAACACCTAAGCTAGACCCTGGGATAGCAACTGTACTAGCCCCTGAGCTAGCACCTGGGCTAGCACCTGAGCTAAAACCTAGGCTAGCACCTGAACCAACACCTGGGCTAGCCCCTGCGCTAACACCTTAGCTAGAACCTGGGCTAGCCCCTGAGCTAACACTTGAGCTTGAAACTGGGCTAGCACCTGAGCCAGCACCTGGGCTAACACATGAGTTAACTCCTGGGCTAGCATCTGAGCTAGCACCTGTGCTAGCCCCTTAGCTAACACCTTAGCTGGAACCTGGGCTAGCACCTGATTTATCCCCTTAGCTAGCACCTAAGCTAAAACCTGGGCTAGCCCCTCAGCTAACACCTGAGCTAGCAACTGAGCTAACACCTGGGCTAGCCCCTGAGCTAACACATGGGCTAGCACCTGAGCTAACACCTGGGCGAGCAGCTGTGCCAGCACCTGAGCTAAAACCTAGGCTAACCCCTGAGCTAACACCGGGGCTATCACCTGAGCTAACACCTGGGCTAGCAGCTGGGCTAGCACCTGAGCTAAGACCTGGGCTAACATCAGAGCTAGCACCTGGGCTCGCACCTGAGCTAATACCTGGGCTAGCATCTGAGCTTGCACCTGGGCTAGCTCCTGAGCTAAAACCTTAGCTAGCATCTGAGCTAGCCCCTGAGCTACCCCCTGAACAAGCACCTGATCTAAGACCTGGGATAGCCTCTGAGCTAACACCGGGGCTTACACCTGAGCTACCACATGAGCTAGCAACTGGGCTAGCCCATGAGCTAACACCTTAACTATAACCTGGGCTAGCACCGGAGCTAGCACCTGTGCTACCACTTAGGGTAGCACCTGAACTAACATCTGAGCTAGCCCCTGAGCTAACACCTGGCCTAGCACCTGAGCTAACACCTGGGTTAGCAGCCGAGCTAACACCTGGGCTTGCCCCTGAGCTACCACATGAGCTAGCACCTGGGCTAGCACCTGGGCTTGCCCCTGGGCTAGCCCCTGAGCTAACACCTGAGCTAGCACCTGAGCTAACACCTGGGCAAGCCCCTGAGCTAACAACTGGGCTAGCAATTGAGCTAACACCTGGGCTAGCAGCTGGGCTAGCACCTGAGCTAAATCCTGGGCTAGCACCTGAGCTAATACCTGGGCTAGCACCTGAGCTAATACCTTGGCTAGCATCTGAGCTAGCACCTGGGCTAGCCCCTGAGCTAACACCTGGGCTAGCACCTGAACCAACACCTGAGCTAGCCCCTTAGCTAACACGTAAGATAGAACCTGGGATAGCAACTGTGCTAGCCCCTGAGCTAGCACCTGAGCTAGCACCTGAGCTAAAACCTGGGCTTGTACCTGAACCAACACCTGGGCTAGCTCCTGATCTAACACCTGGGCTAGCATCTGAGCTAGCACCTGTGCTAGCCCCTTAGCTAACACCTTAGCTGGAACCTGGGCTAGCACCTGATCTAGCCCCTTAGCTAGCACCTAAGCTAAAACCTGGGCTAGCCCCTCAGCTAACACCTGAGCTAGCAACTGAGCTAACACCTGGGCTAGCCCCTGAGCTAACACCTGGGCTAGCACCTGAGCTAACACCTGGGCTAACAGCTGTATTGGCACCTGAGCTAAAACCTAGGCTAACCCCTGAGCTAAAACCTGGGCTAGCCCCTCAGCTAACACCTGAGCTAGCAACGGAGCTAACACCTGGGCTAGCCCCCGAGCTAATTCCTGGGCTAGCACCTTGGCTAGCACCCGAGCTAGCCCCTGAGCTAGGCCCTGAGCAAGCACCTTAGCTAAAACCTGGGCTAGCCCCTGAGCTAACACCTGGGCTTGCACCTGAGCTACCACATGACCTAGCACCTGGGCTAGCACCTGTGCTTGCCCCTTGGATAGCAACTGAAGTAGCACCTGAGCTAGCTCCTGAGCTAAAACCTGGGCTAGCACCTGAATCAACACCTGGGCTAGCACCTGAGCTAACACCTGGGCTAGCATCTGAGCTAGCAACTGGGCTAGCCCCTGAGCTAACACCTTAGCTATAACCTGGTCTAGCAGCTGAGCTAGCACCTGTAATAGCACTTAGGGTAGCACCTGAACTAATATCTGAGCTATCCCCTGAGCTAACACCTGGGCTTCCACCTGAGCTAACACCTTAGCTAAAACCTGGGCTAGCACCTGAGCTAGCACCTGTGCTAGCAATTAGGGTAGCACCTGAACTAACATCAGAGCTAGCCCCTGAGCTAACACCTGGGCTAGCACCTGAGTTAACACCTGGGTCAGTAGCTGGGCTTGCACCTGAGCTATAACCTGGGCTAGCCCCTGAGCTAACCCCTGGGCAAGCACCTGAGCTAACACCTGGGCTAGTACCTGAGCTAACACCTGGGTTAGAAGCTGGGCTTGCACCTGAGCTATAACCTGGGCTAGCCCCTGAGCTAACACCTGGGCAAGAACCTGAGCTAACACCTGGGCTAGCACCTGAGCTAATACCTGGGCTAGCATCTGAGCTACCACCTGGGCTAGCCCCTGAGCTAGCACCTGGGCTAGCCACTGAGCTTGCCCCTGAGCTACCCCCTGAGCAAACACCTGATCTAAAACCTGGGATTGCCTCTGAGCTAACACCTGGGCAAGCCCCTGAGCTAACAAGTGGGCTAGCACATGAGCTAACCCCTGGGCTAGCAGCTGGGCTAGCACCTGAACTAAAACCTGGGCTAGCACCTGAGCTAATACCTGGGCTAGCACCTGAGCTAATACCTGGGCTAGCATCTGAGCCAGCACCTGGGCTAGCCCCTTAGCTAACACGTAAGATAGAACCTGGGATAGCAACTGTGCTAGCACCTGAGCTAGCACCTGAGCTAATACCTGGGCTAGGAACTGAGCTACCAACTGGGATAGCAACTGTGCTATCCCCTGAGCTTCTACCTGAGGTAGCACCTGAGCTAAAACCTGGGCTAGCACCTGAACCAACACCTGGGCTAGCACCTGAGCTAACTCCTAGGTTAGCATTTGAGCTAGCAACTGGGCTAGCCCCTGAGCTAACACCTTAGCTAGAACCTGGGATAGCACCTGAGCTAGCACCTGTGCTAGCACTTGGGCGTGCACCTGAACTAACTCCTGAGCTAGCCCCTGAGCTAACACCTGAGGTAGAACCTGGGCTAGAACCTGAGCTAGCACTTGGGCTAGCACCTGAGATAACTCCTAGGCTAGCATATGAGCTAGCAACTGGGCTAGCACCTGAGGAAACACCTTAGCTAGAACCTGGATTAGCATCTGAGCTAGCACCTGTGATAGCACTTGGGCTAGCACCTGAACTAACTCCTGACCTAGCCCTTCAGCTAACACTTGAGCTAGAACCTGGGCTAGAACCTGAGCTAGCAACTGTGCTAGCCCCTGAGCTAGCACCTGAGATAGCACCTGAGCTAAAACCTGGGCTAGCACCTGAACCAACACCTGGGCTAGCACCTGAGCTAACTCCTAGGCTAGTATATGAGCTAGCAACTGGGCTAGCCCCTGAGCTAACACCTTAGCTAGAACCTGGGCTAGCACCTGAGCTAGCACCTGTGCTAGCACTTGGGCTAGCACCTGTTCTAACACCTGAGCTAGCCCCTGAGCTAACACCAGAGCTAGAACCTGGGATAGAACCTGAGCTAGCACCTGGGCTAGCCCCTGAGCTAACACTTTAGCTAAAACCTGGGCTAGAACCTGAGCTAGCACCTGGGCTAGCACCTGAGCTAGCACCTGAGCTAGCAACTGTGCAAGAACATGAGCCAGCACCTGGGCTAGCACCTGAGCTAACACCTTCGCTAGAACCTGGGCTAGGACCTGAGCTAGGACCTGGGCTAGCAACTGTGCTAGTCCTTGAGCTAGCCCCTTAGCTAGCACCTAAGCTAAAACATGGGCTAATACTTGAGCTAACACCTGAGCTAGCACCTGAACTAACACCTTGACTAGCCCCTGAGCTAGAAACCTTGAGCTAACACCTGAGCTAGAAACGGGGCTAGCCCCTGAGCTTGCCCTTGAGCTAGCACCTGAGCTAACGCCTGGGCTAGCACCTGAGCCAGCACCTGGGCTAGCACCTGAGCTAACACCTGGGCTAGCAGCTGGGCTAGCATCTAAGCTAGCACCTGCGCTAGCCCCTGAGCTAACAACTTAGCTAGAACCTGGGCTAGCACCTGAGCTAGCACTCGGGCTAGCATCTGAGCTAGCACCTGAGCTAGCAACTGTCCTAGTCTTTGAGCTAGCCCCTTAGCTAGCACCTAAGCTAAAACCTTGGCTAGCCCCTGAGCTAACACCTGGGCTAGCACCTGAGCTAGAACCAAGGCTATCACCTGAGCTAGCACCTGGGCTAGCACCTGAGCCAACACCTGGGCTAGCACATGAGCTAAATCCTGGGCTAGCATCTGAGCTAGCACCTGGGCTAAAGCCTGGGCTAGCACCTGAGCCAGCACCTGGGCTAGCACATGAGCTAATGCCTGGGCTAGCATCTGAGCTAGCACCTGGGCTAGCCCCTGAGCTAACACCTAGGCTAGCACTTGGGCTAGCACCTGAGCAAACACCTGAGCTAGCAACTGTGCTAGTCCTTGAGCTAGCCCCTTAGCTAGCACCTAAGCTAAAACCTGGGCTAGCCCCTGAGCTAACACCTTAGCTAGAACCTGAGCTAGCACCTGAGCTAGCACCTGTACTAGCACTTGGGCTAGCACCTGAGCTAACACCTGGGCTAGCAGCTGGGCTAGCACCTGAGCTAACACCTGGGCTAGCATCTAAGCTAGCACCTGAGCTAAGACCTGGGCTAGCACCTGAGCTAGCACCTGGGCTAGCATCTGAGCTAGCACCTGAGCTAGCAACTGTCCTAGTCTTTGAGCTAGCCCCTTAGCTAGCACCTAAGCTAAAACCTTGGCTAGACCCTGAGCTAACACCTGGGGTAGCACCTGAGCTAGAACCAAGGCTATCACCTGAGCTAGCACCTGGGCTAGCACCTGAGCTAACATCTGAGCTAGCACATGAGCTAAATCCTGGGCTAGCATCTGAGCTAGCACCTGGGCTAAAGCCTGGGCTAGCACCTGAGCCAGCACCTGGGCTAGCACATGAGCTAATTTCTGGGCTAGCATCTGAGCTAGCACCTGGGCTAGCCCCTGAGCTAACACCTAGGCTAGCACTTGGGCTAGCACCTGAGCTAACACCTGAGCTAGCAACTGTGCTAGTCCTTGAGCTAGCCCCTTAGCTAGCACCTAAGCTAAAACCTGGGCTAGCCCCTGAGCTAACCCCTTAGCTAGAACCTGGGCTAGCACATGAGCTAGCACCTGTGGTAGCACCTGGGCTAGCCCCTGAGCTAACACCTAGGCTAGAACTTGGGCTAGCACCTGAGCTAACACCTGAGCTAGCCCCTGAGCTAACACCAGAGCTAGCAACTGAGCTAGCCCATGAGCTAAAAACATGGCTAGCACCTGAGCCAGCACCTGGGCTAGCACATGAGCTAACACTTGGGCTAGCATTGAAGCTAGCACCTGGGCTAACACCTGAGCTAGAAACTGGGCTAGCACCTAAGCTAACACCTGGGCTAACCCCTGAACTAACACCTTAGCTAGCAACTGAGCTAGCCCATGAGCTAGAAACATGGCTAGCACCTGAGCCAGCACCTGGGCTAGCACATGAGCTAACACTTGGGCTAGCATCTAAGCTAGCACCTGGGCTAACACAAGAGCTAGAAACTGGGCTAGCACCTAAGCTAACACCTGGGCTAACCCCTGAACTAACACCATAGCTAGCACCTGAGCTAGCCCATGAGCTAGAAACATGGCTAGCACCTGAGCCAGCACCTGGGCTAGCACCTTAGCTAACCCCTGGGCTAGCATCTGAGCTAGCAACTGTGCTAGCCCTTAAACTAGCCCCTTTGCTAGCACCTGAGCTAACCCCTTTAGCTATCCCCTGAGCTACCACCTGAGCTAGAAACTGGGTTAGAACCTAAGCTAACACCTGGGCAAACCCTGAACTAACACCTTAGCTAACACCTGAGCTAGCCCCTGAGCTAGCACATGAGCTAACGCCTGGGCTAGCACCTGAGCCAGCACCTGGGCTAGCACATGAGCTAACGCCTGGGCTAGCATCTGAGCTAGCACCTGGGCTAGCCCCTGAGCTAACACCTAGGCTAGCACTTGGGCTAGCACCTGAGCTAACACCTGAGCTAGCAACTGTGCTAGTCCTTGAGTTAGCCCCTTAGCTAGCACCTAAGCTAAAACCTGGGCTAGCCCCTGAGCTAACACCTTAGCTAGAACCTGAGCTAGCACCTGTACTAGCACTTGGGCTAGCACCTGAGCTAACACCTGGGCTAGCAGCTGGGCTAGCACCTGAGCTAACACCTGGGCTAGCATCTAAGCTAGCACCTGATCTAAGACCTGGGCTAGCACCTGAGCTAGCACCTGGGCTAGCATCTGAGCTAGCACCTGAGCTAGCAACTGTCCTAGTCTTTGAGCTAGCCCCTTAGCTAGCACCTAAGCTAAAACCTTGGCTAGACCCTGAGCTAACACCTGGGCTAGCACCTGAGCTAGAACCAAGGCTATCACCTGAGCTAGCACCTGGGCTAGCACCTGAGCTAACACCTGAGCTAGCACATGAGCTAAATCCTGGGCTAGCATCTGAGCTAGCACCTGGGCTAAAGCCTGGGCTAGCACCTGAGCCAGCACCTGGGCTAGCACATGAGCTAACTTCTGGGCTAGCATCTGAGCTAGCACCTGGGCTAGCCCTGAGCTAACACCTGGGCTAGCACTTGGGCTAGCACCTGAGCTAACACCTGAGCTAGCAACTGTGCTAGTCCTTGAGCTAGCCCCTTAGCTAGCACCTAAGCTAAAACCTGGGCAAGCCCCTGAGCTAACACCTTAGCTAGAACCTGGGCTAGCACATGAGCTAGCACCTGTGGTAGCACTTGGGCTAGCACCTGTACTAACACCTGAGCTAGCCCCTGAGCTAACACCAGAGCTAGAACCTGGGCTAGAACCTGAGCTAGCACCTGGGCTAGCACCTGAGCCAGCACCTCAGCTAGCAACTGTGCAAGAACATGAGCCAGCACCTGGGCTAGCACCTGAGCTAACAACTTCGCTAGAACCTGGGCTAGCACCTGAGCTAAACTCCTGTTTAGCCCCTGAGCTAACACCTGGGCTATCAGCTGGGCTAGCACCTGAGCTAACACCTGGGCTAGCAGCTGGGCTAGCACCTGAGCTAACACCTGGGCTAGTATCTGAGCTAGCACCTGGGCAAGCACCTGTGCTAACACCTGGTCTAGCATCTGAATTAGCACCTGGACTAGCCCCTGAGCTAGCACCTGAGCTAAAACCTGGCCTAGCCCAGGAGCTAACACATGGACTTGCCCCTGGGATAGAAACTGAGCTAGCACCTGAGCTAAAACCTGGGCTAGACCCTGAGCTAGCCCCATAGCTAGCATTTGAGCTAAAACCTGGGCTAGCCTCTGAGGTAACACATGGGCTAGCACCTGAGCGATCATATGAGCTAGCCCCTTAGTTAACACCTAAGATGGAACCTGGGATAGCAACTGTGCTAGCCCTGAGCTATCACCTGAGCTAATACCTTAGCTATAACCTGGGCTAGCAGCTGAGCTAGCAACTCTGCTCGAACCTGAGCTGGAACCTGTGCTAGCTCCAGAGTTATCACCGGAGCTAATACCTGGGCTAGGAACTGAGCTACCAACTGGGATAGCAACTGTGCTATCCCCTGAGCTACTACCTGAGGTAGCACCTGAGCTAAAACCTGGGCTAGCACCTGAACCAACACCTGGGCTAGCACCTGAGCTAACTCCTAGGTTAGCATTTGAGCTAGCAACTGGGCTAGCCCCTGAGCTAACACCTTAGCTAGAACCTGGGCTAGCACCTGAGCTAGCACCTGTGCTAGCACTTGGGCTAGCACCTGTTCTAACACCTGAGCTAGCCCCTGAGCTAACACCAGAGCTAGAACCTGGGCTAGAACCTGAGCTAGCACCTGGGCTAGCCCCTGAGCTAACACTTTAGCTAAAACCTGGGCTAGAACCTGAGCTAGCACCTGGGCTAGCACCTGAGCTAGCACCTGAGCAAGCAACTGTGCAAGAACATGAGCCAGCACCTGGGCTAGCACCTGAGCTAACACCTTCGCTAGAACCTGGGCTAGGACCTGAGCTAGGACCTGGGCTAGCAACTGTGCTAGTCCTTGAGCTAGCCCCTTAGCTAGCACCTAAGCTAAAACATGGGCTAATACTTGAGCTAACACCTGAGCTAGCACCTGAACTAACACCTTGACTAGCCCCTGAGCTAGAAACCTTGAGCTAACACCTGAGCTAGAAACGGGGCTAGCCCCTGAGCTTGCCCTTGAGCTAGCACCTGAGCTAACGCCTGGGCTAGCACCTGAGCCAGCACCTGGGCTAGCACCTGAGCTAACACCTGGGCTAGCAGCTGGGCTAGCATCTAAGCTAGCACCTGCGCTAGCCCCTGAGCTAACAACTTAGCTAGAACCTGGGCTAGCACCTGAGCTAGCACCTGGGCTAGCATCTGAGCTAGCACCTGAGCTAGCAACTGTCCTAGTCTTTGAGCTAGCCCCTTAGCTAGCACCTAACCTAAAACCTTGGCTAGCCCCTGAGCTAACACCTGGGCTAGCACCTGAGCTAGAACCAAGGCTATCACCTGAGCTAGCACCTGGGCTAGCACCTGAGCCAACACCTGGGCTAGCACATGAGCTAAATCCTGGGCTAGCATCTGAGCTAGCACCTGGGCTAAAGCCTGGGCTAGCACCTGAGCCAGCACCTGGGCTAGCACATGAGCTAACGCCTGGGCTAGCATCTGAGCTAGCACCTGGGCTAGCCCCTGAGCTAACACCTAGGCTAGCACTTGGGCTAGCACCTGAGCTAACACCTGAGCTAGCAACTGTGCAAGTCCTTGAGCTAGCCCCTTAGCTAGCACCTAAGCTAAAACCTGGGCTAGCCCCTGAGCTAACACCTTAGCTAGAACCTGAGCTAGCACCTGAGCTAGCACCTGTACTAGCACTTGGGCTAGCACCTGAGCTAACACCTGGGCTAGCAGCTGGGCTAGCACCTGAGCTAACACCTGGGCTAGCATCTAAGCTAGCACCTGAGCTAAGACCTGGGCTTGCACCTGAGCTAGCACCTGGGCTAGCATCTGAGCTAACACCTGAGCTAGCAACTGTCCTAGTCTTTGAGCTAGCCCCTTAGCTAGCACCTAAGCTAAAACCTTGGCTAGACCCTAAGCTAACACCTGGGCTAGCACCTGAGCTAGAACCAAGGCTATCACCTGAGCTAGCACCTGGGCTAGCACCTGAGCTAACATCTGAGCTAGCACATGAGCTAAATCCTGGGCTAGCATCTGAGCTAGCACCTGGGCTAGAACCTGAGCTAGCACCTGGGCTAGCCCCTGAGCTAACACTTTAGCTAAAACCTGGGCTAGAACCTGAGCTAGCACCTGGGCTAGCACCTGAGCTAGCACCTGAGCTAACATCTGAGCTAGCACATGAGCTAAATCCTGGGCTATCATCTGAGCTAGAACCTGGGCTAGAACCTGAGCTAGCACCTGGGCTAGCCCCTGAGCTAACACTTTAGCTAAAACCTGGGCTAGAACCTGAGCTAGCACCTGGGCTAGCACCTGAGCTAGCACCTGAGCTAGCAACTGTGCAAGAACATGAGCCAGCACCTGGGCTAGCACCTGAGCTAACACCTTCGCTAGAACCTGGGCTAGGACCTGAGCTAGGACCTGGGCTAGCAACTGTGCTAGTCCTTGAGCTAGCCCCCTAGCTAGCACCTAAGCTAAAACATGGGCTAATACTTGAGCTAACACCTGAGCTAGCACCTGAACTAACACCTTGACTAGCCCCTGAGCTAGAAACCTTGAGCTAACACCTGAGCTAGAAACGGGGCTAGCCCCTGAGCTTGCCCTTGAGCTAGCACCTGAGCTAACGCCTGGGCTAGCACCTGAGCCAGCACCTGGGCTAGCACCTGAGCTAACACCTGGGCTAGCAGCTGGGCTAGCATCTAAGCTAGCACCTGCGCTAGCCCCTGAGCTAACAACTTAGCTAGAACCTGGGCTAGCACCTGAGCTAGCACCTGGGCTAGCATCTGAGCTAGCACCTGAGCTAGCAACTGTCCTAGTCTTTGAGCTAGCCCCTTAGCTAGCACCTAAGCTAAAACCTTGGCTAGCCCCTGAGCTAACACCTGGGCTAGCACCTGAGCTAGAACCAAGGCTATCACCTGAGCTAGCACCTGGGCTAGCACCCGAGCCAACACCTGGGCTAGCACATGAGCTAAATCCTGGGCTAGCATCTGAGCTAGCACCTGGGCTAAAGCCTGGGCTAGCACCTGAGCCAGCACCTGGGCTAGCACATGAGCTAACGCCTGGGCTAGCATCTGAGCTAGCACCTGGGCTAGCCCCTGAGCTAACACCTAGGCTAGCACTTGGGCTAGCACCTGAGCTAACACCTGAGCTAGCAACTGTGAAAGTCCTTGAGCTAGCCCCTTAGCTAGCACCTAAGCTAAAACCTGGGCTAGCCCCTGAGCTAACACCTTAGCTAGAACCTGAGCTAGCACCTGAGCTAGCACCTGTACTAGCACTTGGGCTAGCACCTGAGCTAACACCTGGGCTAGCAGCTGGGCTAGCACCTGAGCTAACACCTGGGCTAGCATCTAAGCTAGCACCTGAGCTAAGACCTGGGCTAGCACCTGAGCTAGCACCTGGGCTAGCATCTGAGCTAACACCTGAGCTAGCAACTGTCCTAGTCTTTGAGCTAGCCCCTTAGCTAGCACCTAAGCTAAAACCTTGGCTAGACCCTAAGCTAACACCTGGGCTAGCACCTGAGCTAGAACCAAGGCTATCACCTGAGCTAGCACCTGGGCTAGCACCTGAGCTAACATCTGAGCTAGCACATGAGCTAAATCCTGGGCTAGCATCTGAGCTAGCACCTGGGCTAAAGCCTGGGCTAGCACCTGAGCCAGCACCTGGGCTAGCACATGAGCTAACTTCTGGGCTAGCATCTGAGCTAGCACCTGGGCTAGCCCCTGAGCTAACACCTAGGCTAGCACTTGGGCTAGCACCTGAGCTAACACCTGAGCTAGCAACTGTGCTAGTCCTTGAGCTAGCCCCTTAGCTAGCACCTAAGCTAAAACCTGGGCTAGCCCCTGAGCTAACACCTTAGCTAGAACCTGGGCTAGCACATGAGCTAGCACCTGTGGTAGCACTTGGGCTTGCACCTGTACTAACACCTGAGCTAGCCCCTGAGCTAACACCAGAGCTAGAACCTGGGCTAGAACCTGAGCTAGCACTTGGGCTAGCACCTGAGCTAACTCCTAGGCTAGCATATGAGCTAGCAACTGGGCTAGCACCTGAGGAAACACCTTAGCTAGAACCTGGATCAGCATCTGAGCTAGCACCTGTGATAGCACTTGGGCTAGCACCTGAACTAACTCCTGACCTAGCCCCTCAGCTAACACTTGAGCTAGAACCTGGGCTAGAACCTGAGCTAGCAACTGTGCTAGCCCCTGAGCTAGCACCTGAGATAGCACCTGAGCTAAAGCCTGGGCTAGCACCTGAACCAACACCTGGGCTAGCACCTGAGCTAACTCCTAGGCTAGCATATGAGCTAGCAACTGGGCTAGCCCCTGAGCTAACACCTTAGCTAGAACCTGGGCTAGCACCTGAGCTAGCACCTGTGCTAGCACTTGGGCTAGCACCTGTTCTAACACCCTAGCTAGCCCCTGAGCTAACACCAGAGCTAGAACCTGGGCTAGAACCTGAGCTAGCACCTGGGCTAGCCCCTGAGCTAACACTTTAGCTAAAACCTGGGCTAGAACCTGAGCTAGCACCTGGGCTAGCACCTGAGCTAGCACCTGAGCTAGCAACTGTGCAAGAACATGAGCCAGCACCTGGGCTAGCACCTGAGCTAACACCTTCGCTAGAACCTGGGCTAGGACCTGAGCTAGGACCTGGGCTAGCAACTGTGCTAGTCCTTGAGCTAGCCCCTTAGCTAGCACCTAAGCTAAAACATGGGCTAATACTTGAGCTAACACCTGAGCTAGCACCTGAACTAACACCTTGACTAGCCCCTGAGCTAGAAACCTTGAGCTAACACCTGAGCTAGAAACGGGGCTAGCCCCTGAGCTTGCCCTTGAGCTAGCACCTGAGCTAAAACCTGGGCTAGCCCCTGAGCTAACACCTGGGCTTGAACTTGAGCTACCACATGAGCTAGCACCTGAGCTAAAACCTGGGCTAGCCCTGAGCTAACCCTTGAGCTAGCATCTGAGCTAAAACCTGGGCTAGCCCCTGAGCTAACACCTGGGCTAGCACCTGAGCGAACATATGAGCTAGCCCCTTAGCTAACACCTAAGCTAGGACCTGGGCTAGCAACTGTGCTAGTCCTTGAGCTAGCCCCTTAGCTAGCACCTGAGCTAGCACCTGAGCTAGCACCTGTACTAGCACTTGGGCTAGCACCTGAACTAACACCTGTACTAGCCCCTGAGCTAACACCTGAGCTAGAAACTGGGCTAGCACCTGAGCTAAGACCTGGGCTAGCACCTGAGCTAACACCTGAGCTAGCACCTGAGCTAACATTTGAGGTAGAAACTGGGCTAGCACCTGAGCCAGCACCTGGGCTAGCACCTGAGCTAACACCTGGGCTAGCATCTAAGCTAGCACCTGAGCCAGCACCTGGGCTAGCACCTGAGCTAACACCTGGGCTAGCATCTGAGCTAGCACCTGCGCTAGCCCCTAAGCTAACAACTTAGCTATAACCTGGGCTAGCCCCTGAGCTAACACCTGGGCTAGCACCTGAGCTAGAACCAAGGCTATCACCTGAGCTAGCACCTGGGCTAGCACCTGAGCTAACACCTGGGCAAGCACATGAGCTAAATCCTGGGCTAGCATCTGAGCTAGCACCTGGGCTAAAGCGTGGGCTAGCACCTGAGCCAGCACCTGGGCTAGCACATGAGCTAACGCCTGGGCTAGCATCTGAGCTAGCACCTGGGCTAGCCCCTGAGCTAACACCTAGGCTAGCACTTGTGCTAGCACCTGAGCTAACAGCTGAGCTAGCAACTGTGCTAGTCCTTGAGCTAGCCCCTTAGCTAGCACCTAAGCTAAATCCTGGGCTAGCCCCTGAGCTAACAACTTAGCTAGAACCTGGGCTAGCACCTGAGCTAGCACCTGGGCTAGCATCTAAGCTAGCACCTGAGCTAGCAACTGTCCTAGTCCTTGAGCTAGCCCCTTAGCTAGCACCTGAGCCAGAACCAGGGCTAGCACCTGAGCTAACACCTGGGCTAGCATCTAAGCTAGCACCTAAGCTAGCCCCTAAGCTAACAACTTAGCTAGAACCTGGGCTAGCCCCTGAGCTAACACCTTGGCTAGCACCTGAGCTAGAACCAAGGCTATCACCTGAGCTAACACCTTAGCTACAACCTGAGCTAGCACCTGAGCTAGCACCTGTACTAGCACTTGGGATAGCACCTGAACTAACACCTGTACTAGCCCCTGAGCTAACACCTGAGCTAGAAACTGGGCTAGCACCTGAGCTAACACCTGGGCTAACACTTGGGCTAGCACCTGAACTAACACCTGAGCTAGCACCTGAGCTAACACCTGAGGTAGAAACTGGGCTAGCACCTGAGCCAGCACCGGGGCTAGCACCTGAGCTAACACCTGGGCTAGCATCTAAGCTAGCACCTGCGCTAGCCCCTGAGCTAACAACTTAGCTAGAACCTGGGCTAGCACCTGAGCTAGCACTTGGGCTAGCATCTGAGCTAGCACCTGAGATAGCAACTGTCCTAGTCCTTGAGCTAGCCCCTTAGCTAGCACCTGAGCCAGCACCTGGGCTAGCACCTGAGCTAACACCTGGGCTAGCATCTAAGCTAGCACCTGCGCTAGCCCCTGAGCTAACAACTTAGCTAGAACCTGGGCTAGCCCCTGAGCTAACACCTGGGCTAGCACCTGAGCTAGAACCAAGGCTATCACCTGAGCTAGCACCTGGGCTAGCACCTGAGCTAACACCTGGGCTAGCACATGAGCTAAATCCTGGGCTAGCATCTGAGCTAGCACCTGGGCTAGCCCCTGAGCTAACACCTTAGCTAGAACCTGGGCTAGCACCTGAGCTAGCACCAGTACTAGCACTTGGGCTAGCACCTGAACTAACAACTTGACTAGCCCCTGAGCTAACACCTGAGCTAGAAACGGGGCTAGCACCTGAGCTAACACATGGGCTAGCACCTGGGCTAGCACCTGAGCTAACACCTGGGCTAGCACATGAGCTAAATCCTGGGCTAGCATCTGAGCTAGCACCTGGGCTAGCTCCTTAGCTAACACCTTAGCTAGAACCTGGGCTAGCACCTGAGCTAGCACCAGTACTAGCACTTGGGCTAGCACCTGAACTAACACCTTGACTAGCCCCTGAGCTAGAAACCTTGAGCAAACACCTGAGCTAGAATCGGGGCTAGCCCTGAGCTAACCCTTGAGCTAGCATATGAGCTAAAACCTGGGCTAGCCCCTGAGCTAACACCTGGGCTAGCACCTGAGTGAACATATGAGCTAGCCCCTTAGCTAACACCTAAGCTAGGACCTGGGCTAGCAACTGTGCTAATCCTTGAGCTAGCCCCTTAGCTAGCACCTAAGCTAAAACATGGGCTAGCACTTGAGCTAACACCTGAGCTAGCACCTGAGCTAACACCTGTTTAGCCCCTGAGCTAACACCTGGGCTATCAGCTGGGCTAGCACCTGAGCTAACTCCTAGGCTAGCATATGAGCTAGCAACTGGGCTAGCCCTTGAGCTAACACCTTAGCTAGAACCTGGGCTAGCACCTGAGCTAGCACTTGTGCTAGCACTTGGGCTAGCACCTGTTCTAACACCTGAGCAAGCCCCTGAGAAAACACCAGAGCTAGATCCTGGGCTAGAACCTGAGCTAGCACCTGGGTTAGCACCTGAGCTAGCACCTGAGCTAGCAACTGTGCAAGAACATGAGCCAGCACCTGGGCTAGCACCTGAGCTAACACCTTCGCTAGAACCTGGGCTGGGACCTGAGCTAGGACCTGGGCTAGCAACTGTGCTAGTCCTTGAGCTAGCCCCTTAGCTAGCACCTAAGCTAAAACTTGGGCTAGCACTTGAGCTAACACCTGAGCTAGCACCTGAGCTAACACCTGTTTAGCCCCTGAGCTTACACCTGGGCTAGAACCTGGGCTAGCCCCTGAGCTAACACCTGGGCTAGCACCTGAGCTAGAACCAAGGCTATCACCTGAGCTAACACCTTAGCTACAACCTGAGCTAGCACCTGAGCTAGCACCTGTACTAGCACTTGGGATAGCACCTGAACTAACACCTGTACTAGCCCCTGAGCTAACACCTGAGCTAGAAACTGGGCTAGCACCTGAGCTAACACCTGGGCTAACACTTGGGCTAGCACCTGAACTAACACCTGAGCTAGCACCTGAGCTAACACCTGAGGTAGAAACTGGGCTAGCACCTGAGCCAGCACCGGGGCTAGCACCTGAGCTAACACCTGGGCTAGCATCTAAGCTAGCACCTGCGCTAGCCCCTGAGCTAACAACTTAGCTAGAACCTGGGCTAGCACCTGAGCTAGCACTTGGGCTAGCATCTGAGCTAGCACCTGAGATAGCAACTGTCCTAGTCCTTGAGCTAGCCCCTTAGCTAGCACCTGAGCCAGCACCTGGGCTAGCACCTGAGCTAACACCTGGGCTAGCATCTAAGCTAGCACCTGCGCTAGCCCCTGAGCTAACAACTTAGCTAGAACCTGGGCTAGCACCTGAGCTAACACCTGGGCTAGCACCTGAGCTAGAACCAAGGCTATCACCTGAGCTAGCACCTGGGCTAGCACCTGAGCTAACACCTGGGCTAGCACATGAGCTAAATCCTGGGCTAGCATCTGAGCTAGCACCTGGGCTAGCCCCTGAGCTAACACCTTAGCTAGAACCTGGGCTAGCACCTGAGCTAGCACCAGTACTAGCACTTGGGCTAGCACCTGAACTAACACCTTGACTAGCCCCTGAGCTAACACCTGAGCTAGAAACGGGGCTAGCACCTGAGCTAACACATGGGCTAGCACCTGGGCTAGCACCTGAGCTAACACCTGGGCTAGCACATGAGCTAAATCCTGGGCTAGCATCTGAGCTAGCACCTGGGCTAGCCCCTGAGCTAACACCTTAGCTAGAACCTGGGCTAGCACCTGAGCTAGCACCAGTACTAGCACTTGGGCTAGCACCTGAACTAACACCTTGACTAGCCCCTGAGCTAGAAACCTTGAGCAAACACCTGAGCTAGAATCGGGGCTAGCCCTGAGCTAACCCTTGAGCTAGCATATGAGCTAAAACCTGGGCTAGCCCCTGAGCTAACACCTGGGCTATCAGCTGGGCTAGCACCTGAGCTAACTCCTAGGCTAGCATATGAGCTAGCAACTGGGCTAGCCCTTGAGCTAACACCTTAGCTAGAACCTGGGCTAGCACCTGAGCTAGCACCTGTGCTAGCACTTGGGCTAGCACCTGTTCTAACACCTGAGCAAGCCCCTGAGCAAACACCAGAGCTAGATCCTGGGCTAGAACCTGAGCTAGCACCTGGGTTAGCACCTGAGCTAGCACCTGAGCTAGCAACTGTGCAAGAACATGAGCCAGCACCTGGGCTAGCACCTGAGCTAACACCTTCGCTAGAACCTGGGCTGGGACCTGAGCTAGGACCTGGGCTAGCAACTGTGCTAGTCCTTGAGCTAGCCCCTTAGCTAGCACCTAAGCTAAAACTTGGGCTAGCACTTGAGCTAACACCTGAGCTAGCACCTGAGCTAACACCTGTTTAGCCCCTGAGCTTACACCTGGGCTAGAACCTGGGCTAGCCCCTGAGCTAACACCTGGGCTAGCACCTGAGCTAGAACCAAGGCTATCACCTGAGCTAACACCTTAGCTACAACCTGAGCTAGCACCTGAGCTAGCACCTGTACTAGCACTTGGGATAGCACCTGAACTAACACCTGTACTAGCCCCTGAGCTAACACCTGAGCTAGAAACTGGGCTAGCACCTGAGCTAACACCTGGGCTAACACTTGGGCTAGCACCTGAACTAACACCTGAGCTAGCACCTGAGCTAACACCTGAGGTAGAAACTGGGCTAGCACCTGAGCCAGCACCGGGGCTAGCACCTGAGCTAACACCTGGGCTAGCATCTAAGCTAGCACCTGCGCTAGCCCCTGAGCTAACAACTTAGCTAGAACCTGGGCTAGCACCTGAGCTAGCACTTGGGCTAGCATCTGAGCTAGCACCTGAGATAGCAACTGTCCTAGTCCTTGAGCTAGCCCCTTAGCTAGCACCTGAGCCAGCACCTGGGCTAGCACCTGAGCTAACACCTGGGCTAGCATCTAAGCTAGCACCTGCGCTAGCCCCTGAGCTAACAACTTAGCTAGAACCTGGGCTAGCACCTGAGCTAACACCTGGGCTAGCACCTGAGCTAGAACCAAGGCTATCACCTGAGCTAGCACCTGGGCTAGCACCTGAGCTAACACCTGGGCTAGCACATGAGCTAAATCCTGGGCTAGCATCTGAGCTAGCACCTGGGCTAGCCCCTGAGCTAACACCTTAGCTAGAACCTGGGCTAGCACCTGAGCTAGCACCAGTACTAGCACTTGGGCTAGCACCTGAACTAACACCTTGACTAGCCCCTGAGCTAACACCTGAGCTAGAATCGGGGCTAGCACCTGAGCTAACACATGGGCTAGCACCTGGGCTAGCACCTGAGCTAACACCTGGGCTAGCACATGAGCTAAATCCTGGGCTAGCATCTGAGCTAGCACCTGGGCTAGCCCCTGAGCTAACACCTTAGCTAGAACCTGGGCTAGCACCTGAGCTAGCACCAGTACTAGCACTTGGGCTAGCACCTGAACTAACACCTTGACTAGCCCCTGAGCTAGAAACCTTGAGCAAACACCTGAGCTAGAATCGGGGCTAGCCCTGAGCTAACCCTTGAGCTAGCATATGAGCTAAAACCTGGGCTAGCCCCTGAGCTAACACCTGGGCTAGCACCTGAGTGAACATATGAGCTAGCCCCTTAGCTAACACCTAAGCTAGGACCTGGGCTAGCAACTGTGCTAATCCTTGAGCTAGCCCCTTAGCTAGCACCTAAGCTAAAACATGGGCTAGCACTTGAGCTAACACCTGAGCTAGCACCTGAGCTAACACCTGTTTAGCCCCTGAGCTAACACCTGGGCTATCAGCTGGGCTAGCACCTGAGCTAACTCTTAGGCTAGCATATGAGCTAGCAACTGGGCTAGCCCTTGAGCTAACACCTTAGCTAGAACCTGGGCTAGCACCTGAGCTAGCACCTGTGCTAGCACTTGGGCTAGCACCTGTTCTAACACCTGAGCAAGCCCCTGAGCAAACACCAGAGCTAGATCCTGGGCTAGAACCTGAGCTAGCACCTGGGTTAGCACCTGAGCTAGCACCTGAGCTAGCAACTGTGCAAGAACATGAGCCAGCACCTGGGCTAGCACCTGAGCTAACACCTTCGCTAGAACCTGGGCTGGGACCTGAGCTAGGACCTGGGCTAGCAACTGTGCTAGTCCTTGAGCTAGCCCCTTAGCTAGCACCTAAGCTAAAACATGGGCTAGCACTTGAGCTAACACCTGAGCTAGCACCTGAGCTAACACCTGTTTAGCCCCTGAGCTTACACCTGGGCTATCAGCTGGGCTAGCACCTGAGCTAAAAAATGGGCTAGCCCTTGAGCTAACACCTGGGCTAGCATCTGAATTAGCACCTGGACTAGCCCCTGAGCTAGCACCTGAGCTGAAACCTGGCCTAGCCCAGGAGCTAACACATGGGCTTGCACCTGAGCTACCACATGAGCTAGCTCAAGGGCTTGCACCTGTGCTTGCCCCTGGGATAGAAACTGAGCTAGCACCTCAGCCTGCACCTGAGCTAAATCCTGGGCTAACCCCTGAGCTAAAACCTGAGCTATCACCTGATTTAGCACCTGGGCTTGCCCCTTGGCTAGCCCTGAGCTAACAACTGAGCTAGCACCTGAGCTAACACCTGTTTAGCCCCTGAGCTAACACCTGGGCTATCAGCTGGGCTAGCACCTGAGCTTAAAAAACTGGCTAGCCCTTGAGCTAACACCTGGGCTATAACCTGAGCTAACGACTGGGCTAGCAGCTGGGCTAGCACCTGAGCTAACACCTGGGCTAGCATCAGAGCTAGCACCTGAGCTAATACTTGGGCTACTACCTGAACTAACACCTGGGGTAGCAGCTGGGCTAGCACCTGAGCTATCACCTGGGCTAGCATCAGAGCTAGCACCTGGAATAGCACCTTGACTAGCCCCTGAGCTAGAAACCTTGAGCAAACACCTGAGCTAGAATCGGGGCTAGCCCTGAGCTAACCCTTGAGCTAGCATATGAGCTAAAACCTGGGCTAGCCCCTGAGCTAACACCTGGGCTAGCACCTGAGTGAACATATGAGCTAGCCCCTTAGCTAACACCTAAGCTAGGACCTGGGCTAGCAACTGTGCTAATCCTTGAGCTAGCCCCTTAGCTAGCACCTAAGCTAAAACATGGGCTAGCACTTGAGCTAACACCTGAGCTAGCACCTGAGCTAACACCTGTTTAGCCCCTGAGCTAACACCTGGGCTATCAGCTGGGCTAGCACCTGAGCTTAAAAAACTGGCTAGCCCTTGAGCTAACACCTGGGCTATAACCTGAGCTAACACCTGGGCTAGCAGCTGGGCTAGCACCTGAGCTAACACCTGGGCTAGCATCAGAGCTAGCACCTGAGCTAATACTTGGGCTACTACCTGAACTAACACCTGGGGTAGCAGCTGGGCTAGCACCTGAGCTATCACCTGGGCTAGCATCAGAGCTAGCACCTGGAATAGCACCTTGACTAGCCCCTGAGCTAGAAACCTTGAGCAAACACCTGAGCTAGAATCGGGGCTAGCCCTGAGCTAACCCTTGAGCTAGCATATGAGCTAAAACCTGGGCTAGCCCCTGAGCTAACACCTGGGCTAGCACCTGAGTGAACATATGAGCTAGCCCCTTAGCTAACACCTAAGCTAGGACCTGGGCTAGCAACTGTGCTAATCCTTGAGCTAGCCCCTTAGCTAGCACCTAAGCTAAAACATGGGCTAGCACTTGAGCTAACACCTGAGCTAGCACCTGAGCTAACACCTGTTTAGCCCCTGAGCTAACACCTGGGCTATCAGCTGGGCTAGCACCTGAGCTAACTCTTAGGCTAGCATATGAGCTAGCAACTGGGCTAGCCCTTGAGCTAACACCTTAGCTAGAACCTGGGCTAGCACCTGAGCTAGCACCTGTGCTAGCACTTGGGCTAGCACCTGTTCTAACACCTGAGCAAGCCCCTGAGCAAACACCAGAGCTAGATCCTGGGCTAGAACCTGAGCTAGCACCTGGGTTAGCACCTGAGCTAGCACCTGAGCTAGCAACTGTGCAAGAACATGAGCCAGCACCTGGGCTAGCACCTGAGCTAACACCTTCGCTAGAACCTGGGCTGGGACCTGAGCTAGGACCTGGGCTAGCAACTGTGCTAGTCCTTGAGCTAGCCCCTTAGCTAGCACCTAAGCTAAAACATGGGCTAGCACTTGAGCTAACACCTGAGCTAGCACCTGAGCTAACACCTGTTTAGCCCCTGAGCTTACACCTGGGCTATCAGCTGGGCTAGCACCTGAGCTAAAAAATGGGCTAGCCCTTGAGCTAACACCTGGGCTAGCATCTGAATTAGCACCTGGACTAGCCCCTGAGCTAGCACCTGAGCTGAAACCTGGCCTAGCCCAGGAGCTAACACATGGGCTTGCACCTGAGCTACCACATGAGCTAGCTCAAGGGCTTGCACCTGTGCTTGCCCCTGGGATAGAAACTGAGCTAGCACCTCAGCCTGCACCTGAGCTAAATCCTGGGCTAACCCCTGAGCTAAAACCTGAGCTATCACCTGATTTAGCACTTGGGCTTGCCCCTTGGCTAGCCCTGAGCTAACAACTGAGCTAGCACCTGAGCTAACACCTGTTTAGCCCCTGAGCTAACACCTGGGCTATCAGCTGGGCTAGCACCTGAGCTTAAAAAACTGGCTAGCCCTTGAGCTAACACCTGGGCTATAACCTGAGCTAACGACTGGGCTAGCAGCTGGGCTAGCACCTGAGCTAACACCTGGGCTAGCATCAGAGCTAGCACCTGAGCTAATACTTGGGCTACTACCTGAACTAACACCTGGGGTAGCAGCTGGGCTAGCACCTGAGCTATCACCTGGGCTAGCATCAGAGCTAGCACCTGGAATAGCACCTGAGCTAATTCATGGGCTAGCATCTGAGCTAGCACCTGGGCTAACCCCTGAGCTAACACCTTAGCTAGCACCTGAGCTAGCCCCTGAGCTAGCCCCTGATCTAGCCCCTGAGCAAGCACCTGAGCTAAAACCTAGGCTAGCCCCTGAGCTAACACCTGGGCTTGCACATGAGCTACCACCTGAGCTAGCACCTGGGCTAGCACCTGTGCTTGCCCCTGGGATAGCAACTGAGTTAGCACCTGAGCTAGCTCCTGAGCAAAAACCTGGGCTAACCCCTGAACTAAAACCTGAGCTAGCACCTGAGCCAGCACCTGGGCTTGCCCCTGGGCTAGCCCCTGAGCTAACACCTGAGCTAACATCTGAACTAACACCTGGGCTAGCAGTTGGGCTAGCCCCTGAGCTAATACCTGGGCTAGACCCTGAGCTAGCACCTGAGCTAGCCCCTGATCTAGCCCCTGAGCAAGCACCTGAGCTAAAACCTAGGCTAGCCCCTGAGATAACACCTGGGCTTGCACATGAGCTACCACCTGAGCTAGCACCTGGGCTAGCACCTGTGCTTGCCCCTGGGATAGCAACTGAGTTAGCACCTGAGCAGGCTCCTGAGCAAAAACCTGGGCTAACCCCTGAACTAAAACCTGAGCTAGCACCTGAGCCAGCACCTGGGCTTGCCCCTGGGCTAGCCCCTGAGCTAACACCTGAGCTAACACCTGAACTAGCACCTGGGCTAGCAGTTGGGCTAGCCCCTGAGCTAATACCTGGGCTAGACCCTGAGCTAGCACCTGAGCTAGCACCTGTACTAGCACTTGGGCTAGCACCTGAACTAACACCTGTACTAGCCCCTGAGCTAACACCTGAGCTAGAAACTGGGCTAGCACCTGAGCTAAGACCTGGGCTAGCACCTGAGCTAACACCTGGGCTAACACTTGGTCTAGCACCTGAACTAACACCTGAGCTAGCACCTGAGCTAACACCTGAGGTAGATACTGGGCTAGCACATTAGCCAGCACCTGGGCTAGCACCTGAGCTAACACCTGGGCTAGCATCTAAGCTAGCACCTACGCTAGCCCCTGAGCTAACAACTTAGCTAGAAACTGGGCTAGCACCTGAGCTAGCACCTGGGCTAGCATCTGAGCTAGCACCTGAGCTAGCAACTGTCCTAGTCCTTGAGCTAGCCCCTTAGCTAGCACCTGAGCCAGCACCTGGGCTAGCACCTGAGCTAACACCTGGGCTAGCATCTAAGCTAGCACCTGCGCTAACCCCTAAGCTAACAATTTAGCTAGAACCTGGGCTAGCCCCTGAGCTAACACCTGGGCTAGCACCTGAGCTAGAACCAAGGCTATCACCTGAGCTAGCACCTGGGCTAGCAGCTGAGCTAACACCTGGGCTAGCACATGAGCTAAATCCTGGGCTAGCATCTGAGCTAGCACCTGGGCTAAAGCCTGGGCTCGCACCTGAGCCAGCACCTGGGCTAGCACATGAGCTAACGCCTGGGCTAGCATCTGAGCTAGCACCTTGGCTAGCCCCTGAGCTAATACCTAGGCTAGCACTTGGGCTAGCACCTGAGCTAACACCTGAGCTAGCAACTGTGCTAGTCCTTGAGCTAGCCCCTTAGCTAGCACCTAAGCTAAAACCTGGGCTATCCCCTGAGCTAACAACTTAGCTAGAACCTGGGATAGCACCTGAGCTAGCACCTGGGCTAGCATCTGAGCTAGCACCTGAGCTAGCAACTGTCCTAGTCCTTGAGCTAGCCCCTTAGCTAGCACCTGAGCCAGCACCTGGGCTAGCATCTAAGCTAGCACCTGCGCTAGCCCCTAAGCTAACAACTTAGCTAGAACCTGGGCTAGCCCCTGAGCTAACACCTGGGCTAGCACCTGAGCTAGAACCAAGGCTATCACCTGAGCTAACACCTTAGCTAGAACCTGAGCTAGCGCCTGAGCTAGCACCTGTACTAGCACTTGGGATAGCACCTGAACTAACACCTGTACTAGCCCCTGAGCTAACACCTGAGCTAGAAACTGGGCTAGCACCTGAGCTAACACCTGGGCTAACACTTGGGCTAGCACCTGAACTAACACCTGAGCTAGCACCTGAGCTAACACCTGAGGTAGAAACTGGGCTAGCACCTGAGCCAGCACCTGGGCTAGCACCTGAGCTAACACCTGGGCTAGCATCTAAGCTAGCACCTGCGCTAGCCCCTGAGCTAACAACTTAGCTAGAACCTGGGATAGCACCTGAGCTAGCACTTGGGCTAGCATCTGAGCTAGCACCTGAGATAGCAACTGTCCTAGTCCTTGAGCTAGCCCCTTAGCTAGCACCTGAGCCAGCACCTGGGCTAGCACCTGAGCTAACACCTGGGCTAGCATCTAAGCTAGCACCTGCGCTAGCCCCTGAGCTAACAACTTAGCTAGAACCTGGGCTAGCCCCTGAGCTAACACCTGGGCTAGCACCTGAGCTAGAACCAAGGCTATCACCTGAGCTAGCACCTGGGCTAGCACCTGAGCTAACACCTGGGCTAGCACATGAGCTAAATCCTGGGCTAGCATCTGAGCTAGCACCTGGGCTAGCCCCTGAGCTAACACCTTAGCTAAAACCTGGGCTAGCACCTGAGCTAACACCTGGGCTAGCACCTGAGCTAGAACCAAGGCTATCACCTGAGCTTGCACCTGGGCTAGCACCTGAGCTAACACCTGGGCTAGCACATGAGCTAAATCCTGGGCTAGCATCTGAGCTAGCACCTGGGCTAGCCCCTGAGCTAACACCTTAGCTAGAACCTGGGCTAGCACCTGAGCTACCACCAGTACTAGCACTTGGGCTAGCACCTGAACTAACACCTTGACTAGCCCCTGAGCTAGAAACCTTGAGCAAACACCTGAGCTAGAAACGGGGCTAGCCCCTGAGCTTGCCCTTGAGCTAGCACCTGAGCTAAAACCTGGGCTAGCCCCTGAGCTAACACCTGGGCTTGAACTTGAGCTACCACATGAGCTAGCACCTGAGCTAAAACCTGGGCTAGCCCTGAGCTAACCCTTGAGCTAGCATCTGAGCGAACATATGAGCTAGCCCCTTAGCTAACACCTAAGCTAGGACCTGGGCTAGAAACTGTGCTAGTCCTTGAGCTAGCCCCTTAGCTAGCACCTAAGCTAAAACATGGGCTAGCACTTGAGCTAACACCTGAGCTAGCACCTGAGCTAACACCTGTTTAGCCCCTGAGCTAACACCTGGGCTATCAGCTGGGCTAGCACCTGAGCTAACTCCTAGGCTAGCATATGAGCTAGCAACTGGGCTAGCCCTTGAGCTAACACCTTAGCTAGAACCTGGGCTAGCACCTGTTCTAACACCTGAGCAAGCCCCTGAGCTAACACCAGAGCTAGAACCTGGGCTAGAACCTGAGCTAGCACCTGGGTTAGCACCTGAGCTAGCACCTGAGCTAGCAACTGTGCAAGAACATGAGCCAGCACCTGGGCTAGCACCTGAGCTAATACTTGGGCTATTACCTGAACTAACACCTGGGCTATCAGCTGGGCTAGCACCTGAGCTATCACCTGGGCTAGCATCAGAGCTAGCACCTGGAATAGCACCTGAGCTAATTCCTGGGCTAGCATCTGAGCTAGCACCTGGGCTAACCCCTGAGCTAACACCTTAGCTAGCACCTGAGCTAGCCCCTGATCTAGCCCCTGAGCAAGCACCTGAGCTAAAACCTAGGCTAGCCCCTGAGCTAACACCTGGGCTTGTATATGAGCTACCACCTGAGCTAGCACCTGGGCTAGCACCTGTGCTTGCCCCTGGGATAGCAACTGAGTTAGCACCTGAGCTAGCTCCTGAGCAAAAACCTGGGCTAACCCCTGAACTAAAACGTGAGCTAGCACCTGAGCCAGCACCTGGGCTTGCCCCTGGGCTAGCCCCTGAGCTAACACCTGAGCTAACACCTGAACTAGCACCTGGGCTAGCAGTTGGGCTAGCCCCTGAGCTAATACCTGGGCTAGACCCTGAGCTAGCCCCTGAGCTAGCATCTGAGCTAAAACCTGGGCTAGCCTCTGAGGTAACACATGGGCTAGCACCTGAGCGATCATATGAGCTAGCCCCTGAGCTAATACCTGGGATAGCAACTGTGCTAGCCCCTGAGCTAGCACCTGAGCTAATACCTTAGCTATAACCTTGGCTAGCACCTGAGCTAGCATCTGGGCTTGTCCCTCAATGAACACATTAGCTAGAACCTGGGCTAACACCTGAGCTAGCACCTTAACTTAAACCTGGGCTAGCCCCTGAGCTAATACATGGGATAGCAACTGAGCAAGCACCTTAGCTAAAACCTGGGCTAACACCTGAGCTAACACCTGAGCTAGCAACTGTGCTCGAACCTGAGCTGGAACCTGTGCTAGCTCCAGAGTTATCACCTGAGCTAACACCTGGGCTAGCAACAGAGCTAACACCTGGGATAGCAACTGTGCTAGCCCCTGAGCTAGCACCTGAGGTAGCACCTGAGCTAAAACCTTTGCTAACACCTGGGCTAGCAGCTGGGCTAGCACCTGAGCTAGAACCCGGGCTAGCACATGAGCTAACACCTGGGCTTGCATCTAAGCTAGCACCTGGGCTAACACCTGAGCTAGAAACTAGGCTAGCACCTAAGCTAACACCTGGGCTAACCCCTGAACTAACACCTTAGCTAGCAACTGAGCTAGCCCATGAGCTAGAAACATGGCTAGCACCTGAGCCAGCACCTGGGCTAGCACATGAGCTAACACCTGGGCTATCATCTAAGCTAGCACCTGGGCTAACACCTGAGCTAGAAACTGGGCTAGCACCTAAGCTAACACCTGGGCTAACCCCTGAACTAACACCTTAGCTTGCACCTGAGCTAGCCCATGAGCTAGAAACATGGCTAGCACCTGAACCAGCACCTGGGCTAGCACCTTAGCTAACCCCTGGGCTAGCATCTGAGCTAGCAACTGTGCTAGCCCTTAAACTAGCCCCTTTGCTAGCACCTGAGCTAACACCTTAGCTATCCCCTGAGCTACCACCTGAGCTAGAAACTGGGCTAGCACCTAAGCTAACACCTGGGCTAACCCTCAGCTAACACCATAGCTAACACCTGAGCTAGCCCCTGAGCTAGCACATGAGCTAACGGCTGGGCTAGCACCTGAGCCAGCACCTGGGCTAGCACATGAGCTAACGCCTGGGCTAGCATCTGATCTAGCACCTGGGCTAGCCCCTGAGCTAACACCTAGGCTAGCATCTGAACTAGCACCTGGACTAGTCCCTAAGCTAACCCCTGAGCTAACACCTGGGCTAGCACTTGGGCTAGCACCTGAACTAACACCTGAGCTAGCCCCTGAGCTAGCACATGAGCTAACGCCTGGGCTAGCACCTGAGCCAGCACCTGGGCTAGCACCTGAGCTAACACCTGGGCTACCAGCTGGGCTAGCATCTAAGCTAGCACCTGAGCTAACAACTTAGCTAGAACCTGGGCTAGCACCTGAGCTAGCACCTGGGCTAGCATCTGAGCTAGCACCTGAGCTAGCAACTGTCCTAGTCCTTGAGCTAGCCCCTTAGCTAGCACCTGAGCCAGCACCTGGGCTAGCACCTGAGCTAACACCTGGGCTAGCATCTAAGCTAGCACCTGCGCTAGCCCCTAAGCTAACAACTTAGCTAGAACCTGGGCTAGCCCCTGAGCTAACACCTGGGCTAGCACCTGAGCTAGAACCAAGGCTATCACCTGAGCTAGCACCTGGGCTAGCACCTGAGCTAACACCTGGGCTAGCACATGAGCTAAATCCTGGGCTAGCATCTGAGCTAGCACCTGGGCTAAAGCCTGGGCTCGCACCTGAGCCAGCACCTGGGCTAGCACATGAATTAACGCCTGGGCTAGCATCTGAGCTAGCACCTGGGCTAGCCCCTGAGCTAACACCTAGGCTAGAACTTGGGCTAGCACCTGAGCTAACACCTGAGCTAGCAACTGTGCTAGTCCTTGAGCTAGCCCCTTAGCTAGCACCTAAGCTAAAACCTGGGCTAGCCCCTGAGCTAACAACTTAGCTAGAACCTGGGATAGCACCTGAGCTAGCACCTGGGCTAGCATCTGAGCTAGCACCTGAGCTAGCAACTGTCCTAGTCCTTGAGCTAGCCCCTTAGCTAGCACCTGAGCCAGCACCTGGGCTAGCACCTGAGCTAACACCTGGGCTAGCATCTAAGCTAGCACCTAAGCTAGCCCCTAAGCTAACAACTTAGCTAGAACCTGGGCTAGCCCCTGAGCTAACACCTGGGCTAGCACCTGAGCTAGATCCAAGGCTATCACCTGAGCTAACACCTTAGCTAGAACCTGAGCTAGCACCTGAGCTAGCACCTGTACTAGCACTTGGGATAGCACCTGAACTAACACCTGTACTAGCCCCTGAGCTAACACCTGAGCTAGAAACTGGGCTAGCACCTGAGCTAACACCTGGGCTAACCCTTGGGCTAGCACCTGAACTAACACCTGAGCTAGCACCTGAGCTAACACCTGAGGTAGAAACCTGGCTAGCACCTGAGCCAGGACCTGGGCTAGCACCTGAGCTAACACCTGGGCTAGTATCTAAGCTAGCACCTGCGCTAGCCCCTGAGCTAACAACTTAGCTAGAACCTGGGCTAGCACCTGAGCTAGCACTTGGGCTAGCATCTGAGCTAGCACCTGAGATAGCAACTGTCCTAGTCCTTGAGCTAGCCCCTTAGCTAGCACCTGAGCCAGCACCTGGGCTAGCACCTGAGCTAACACCTGGGCTAGCATCTAAGCTAGCACTTGCGCTAGCCCCTGAGCTAACAACTTAGCTAGAACCTGGGCTAGCCCCTGAGCTAACACCTGGGCTAGCACCTGAGCTAGAACCAAGGCTATCACCTGAGCTAGCACCTGGGCTAGCACCTGAGCTAACACCTGGGCTAGCACATGAGCTAAATCCTGGGCTAGCATCTGAGCTAATACCTGGGCTAGCCCCTGAGCTAACACCTTAGCTAGAACCTGGGCTAGCACCTGAGCTAGCACCAGTACTAGCACTTGGGCTAGCACCTGAACTAACACCTTGAGTAGCCCCTGAGCTAACACCTGAGCTAGAAACGGGGCTAGCACCTGAGCTAGCACCTGGGCTAGCACCTGGGCTAGCACCTGAGCTAACACCTGGGCTAGCACATGAGCTAAATCCTGGGCTAGCATCTGAGCTAGCACCTGGGCTAGCCCCTGAGCTAACACCTTAGCTAGAACCTGGGCTAGCACCTGAGCTAGCACCAGTACTAGCACTTGGGCTAGCACCTGAACTAACACCTTGACTAGCCCCTGAGCTAGAAACCTTGAGCAAACACCTGAGCTAGAAACGGGGCTAGCCCCTGAGCTTGCCCTTGAGCTAGCACCTGAGCTAAAACCTGGGCTAGCCCCTGAGCTAACACCTGGGCTTGAACTTGAGCTACCACATGAGCTAGCACCTGAGCTAAAACCTGGGCTAGCCCTGAGTTAACCCTTGAGCTAGCATCTGAGCTAAAACCTGGGCTAGCCCCTGAGCTAACACCTGGGCTAGCACCTGAGCGAACATATGAGCTAGCCACTTAGCTAACACCTAAGCTAGGACCTGGGCTAGAAACTGTGCTAGTCCTTGAGCTAGCCCCTTAGCTAGCACCTAAGCTAAAACATGGGCTAGCACTTCAGCTAACACCTGAGCTAGCACCTGAGCTAACACCTGTTTAGCCCCTGAGCTAACACCTGGGCTATCAGCTGGGCTAGCACCTGAGCTAACTCCTAGGCTAGCATATGAGCTAGCAACTGGGCTAGCCCTTGAGCTAACACCTTAGCTAGAACCTGGGCTAGCACCTGTTCTAACACCTGAGCAAGCCCCTGAGCTAACACCAGAGCTAGAACCTGGGCTAGAACCTGAGCTAGCACCTGGGTTAGCACCTGAGCTAGCACCTGAGCTAGCAACTGTGCAAGAACATGAGCTAACATCTGGGCTATCAGCTGGGCTAGCACCTGAGCTAACTCCTAGGCTAGCATATGAGCTAGCAACTGGGCTAGCCCTTGAGCTAACACCTTCGCTAGAACCTGGGCTGGGACCTGAGCTAGGACCTTGGCTAGCAACTGTGCTAGTCCTTGAGCTAGCCCCTTAGCTAGCACCTAAGCTAAAACATGGGCTAGCACTTGAGCTAACACCTGAGCTAGCACCTGAGCTAACACCTGTTTAGCCCCTGAGCTAACACCTGGGCTATCAGCTGGGCTAGCACCTGAGCTAAAAAATGGGCTAGCCCTTGAGCTAACACCTCGGCTAGCATCTGAATTAGCACCTGGACTAGCCCCTGAGCTAGCACCTGAGCTGAAACCTGGCCTAGCCCTGGAGCTAACACATGGGCTTGCACCTGAGCTACCACATGAGCTAGCTCCAGGGCTTGCACCTGTGCTTGCCCCTGGGATAGAAACTGAGCTAGCACCTGAGCCTGCACCTGAGCTAAATCCTGGGCTAACCCCTGAGCTAAAACCTGAGCTATCACCTGAGCTAGCACCTGGGCTTGCCCCTTGGCTAGCCCTGAGCTAACAACTGAGCTAGCACCTGACCTAACACCTGTTTAGCCCCTGAGCTAACACCTGGGCTATCAGCTGGGCTAGCACCTGAGCTTAAAAAACTGGCTAGCCCTTGAGCTAACACCTGGGCTATCACCTGAGCTAACACCTGGGCTAGCAGCTGGGCTAGCACCTGAGCTAACACCTGAGCTAGCATCAGAGCTAGCACCTGAGCTAATACTTGGGCTATTACCTGAACTAACACATGGGGTAGCAGCTGGGCTAGCACCTGAGCTATCACCTGGGCTAGCATCAGAGCTAGCACCTGGAATAGCACCTGAGCTAATTCCTGGGCTAGCATCTGAGCTAGCACCTGGGCTAACCCCTGAGCTAACACCTTAGCTAGCACCTGAGCTAGCCCCTGAGCTAGCCCCTGATCTAGCCCCTGAGCAAGCACCTGAGCTAAAACCTAGGCTAGCCCCTGAGCTAACACCTGGGCTTGCACATGAGCTACCACCTGAGCTAGCACCTGGGCTAGCACCTGTGCTTGCCCCTGGGATAGCAACTGAGTTAGCACCTGAGCTAGCTCCTGAGCAAAAACCTGGGCTAACCCCTGAACTAAAACCTGAGCTAGCACCTGAGCCAGCACCTGGGCTTGCCCCTGGGCTAGCCCCTGAGCTAACACCTGAGCTAACACCTGAACTAGCACCTGGGCTAGCAGTTGGGCTAGCCCCTGAGCTAATACCTGGGCTAGACCCTGAGCTAGCACCTGAGCTAGCCCCTGATCTAGCCCCTGAGCAAGCACCTGAGCTAAAACCTAGGCTAGCCCCTGAGCTAACACCTGGGCTTGCACATGAGCTACCACCTGAGCTAGCACCTGGGCTAGCACCTGTGCTTGCCCCTGGGATAGCAACTGAGTTAGCACCTGAGCTAGCTCCTGAGCAAAAACCTGGGCTAACCCCTGAACTAAAATCTGAGCTAGCACCTGAGCCAGCACCTGGGCTTGCCCCTGGGCTAGCCCCTGAGCTAACACCTGAGCTAACACCTGAACTAGCACCTGGGCTAGCAGTTGGGCTAGCACCTGAACTAACACCTGTACTAGCCCCTGAGCTAACACCTGAGCTAGAAACTGGGCTAGCACCTGAGCTAAGACCTGGGCTAGCACCTGAGCTAACACCTGGGCTAACACTTGGTCTAGCACCTGAACTAACACCTGAGCTAGCACCTGAGCTAACACCTGAGGTAGATACTGGGCTAGCACATTAGCCAGCACCTGGGCTAGCACCTGAGCCAGCACCTGGGCTTGCCCCTGGGCTAGCCCCTGAGCTAACACCTGAGCTAACACCTAAACTAGCACCTGGGCTAGCAGTTGGGCTAGCCCCTGAGCTAATACCTGGGCTAGACCCTGAGCTAGCACCTGAGCTAGCAACTGTCCTAGTCCTTGAGCTAGCCCCTTAGCTAGCACCTGAGCCAGCACCTGGGCTAGCACCTGAGCTAGCACCTAAGCTAGCCCCTAAGCTAACAACTTAGCTAGAACCTGGGCTAGCCCCTGAGCTAACACCTGGGCTAGCACCTGAGCTAGAACCAAGGCTATCACCTGAGCTAACACCTTAGCTAGAACCTGAGCTAGCACCTGAGCTAGCACCTGTACTAGCACTTGGGATAGCACCTGAACTAACACCTGTACTAGCCCCTGAGCTAACACCTGAGCTAGAAACTGGGCTAGCACCTGAGCTAAGACCTGGGCTAACACTTGGGCTACCACCTGAACTAACACCTGAGCTAGCACCTGAGCTAACACCTGAGGTAGAAACTGGGCTAGCACCTGAGCCAGCACCTGGGCTAGCACCTGAGCTAACACCTGGGCTAGCATCTAAGCTAGCACCTGCGCTAGCCCCTGAGCTAACAACTTAGCTAGAACCTGGGATAGCACCTGAGCTAGCACTTGGGCTAGCATCTGAGATAGCAACTGTCCTAGTCCTTGAGCTAGCCCCTTAGCTAGCACCTGAGCCAGCACCTGAGCTAGCACCTGAGCTAGCACCTGTACTAGCACTTGGGATAGCACCTGAACTAACACCTGTACTAGCCCCTGAGCTAACACCTGAGCTAGAAACTGGGCTAGCACCTGAGCTAACACCTGGGCTAACACTTGGGCTACCACCTGAACTAACACCTGAGCTAGCACCTGAGCTAACACCTGAGGTAGAAACTGGGCTAGCACCTGAGCCAGCACCTGGGCTAGCACCTGAGCTAACACCTGGGCTAGCATCTAAGCTAGCACCTGCGCTAGCCCCTGAGCTAACAACTTAGCTAGAACCTGGGATAGCACCTGAGCTAGCACTTGGGCTAGCATCTGAGATAGCAACTGTCCTAGTCCTTGAGCTAGCCCCTTAGCTAGCACCTGAGCCAGCACCTGGGCTAGCACCTGAGCTAACACCTGGGCTAGCATCTAAGCTAGCACCTGCGCTAGCCCCTGAGCTAACAACTTAGCTAGATCCTGGGCTAGCCCCTGAGCTAACACCTGGGCTAGCACCTGAGCTAGAACCAAGGCTATCACCTGAGCTAGCACCTGGGCTAGCACCTGAGCTAACACCTGAACTAACACCTGTACTAGCCCCTGAGCTAACACCTGAGCTAGAAACTGGGCTAGCACCTGAGCTAAGACCTGGGCTAGCACCTGAGCTAACACCTGTACTAGCACTTGGGCTAGCACCTGAACTAACACCTGTGCTAGCCCCTGAGCTAACACCTGAGGTAGATACTGGGCTAGCACATTAGCCAGCACCTGGGCTAGCACCTGAGCTAACACCTGGGCTAGCATCTAAGCTAGCACCTACGCTAGCCCCTGAGCTAACAACTTAGCTAGAAACTGGGCTAGCACCTGAGCTAGCACCTGGGCTAGCATCTGAGCTAGCACCTGAGCTAGCAACTGTCCTAGTCCTTGAGCTAGCCCCTTAGCTAGCACCTGAGCCAGCACCTGGGCTAGCACCTGAGCTAACACCTGGGCTAGCATCTAAGCTAGCACCTGCGCTAACCCCTAAGCTAACAACTTAGCTAGAACCTGGGCTAGCCCCTGAGCTAACACCTGGGCTAGCACCTGAGCTAGAACCAAGGCTATCACCTGAGCTAGCACCTGGGCTAGCACCTGAGCTAACACCTGGGCTAGCACATGAGCTAAATCCTGGGCTAGCATCTGAGCTAGCACCTGGGCTAAAGCCTGGGCTCGCACCTGAGCCAGCACCTGGGCTAGCACATGAGCTATCGCCTGGGCTAGCATCTGAGCTAGCACCTGGGCTAGCCCCTGAGCTAACACCTAGGCTAGCACTTGGGATAGCACCTGAGCTAACACCTGAGCTAGCAACTGTGCTAGTCCTTGAGCTAGCCCCTTATCTAGCAACTAAGCTAAAACCTGGGCTAGCCCCTGAGCTAACAACTTAGCTAGAACCTGGGATAGCACCTGAGCTAACAACTGAGCTGGCACCTGAGCTAACACCTGTTTAGCCCCTGAGCTAACACCTGGGGTATCAGCTGGGCTAGCACCTGAGCTTAAAAAACTGGCTAGCCCTTGAGCTAACACCTGGTCTATCACCTGAGCTAACACCTGGGCTAGCAGCTGGGCTAGCACCTGAGCTAACACCTGGAATAGCATCAGAGCTAGCACCTGAGCTAATACTTGGGCTATTACCTGAGCTAACACCTGGGCTAGCAGCTGGGCTAGCACCTGAGCTAAGACCTGGGCTAGCACCTGAGCTAACATCTGGGCTAACACTTGGGCTAGCACCTGAACTAACACCTGAGCTAGCACCTGAGCTACCACCTGAGCTAGAACCTGGGCTAGCACCTGTGCGTTCCCCTGGGATAGCAACTGAGTTAGCACCTGAGCTAGCTCCTGAGCAAAAACCTGGGCTAACCCCTGAACTAAAACCTGAGCTAGCACCTGAGCCAGCACCTGGGCTTGCCCCTGGTCTAGCCCCTGAGCTAACACCTGAGCTAACACCTGAACTAGCACCTGGGCTAGCAGTTGGGCTAGCCCCTGAGCTAATACCTGGGCTAGACCCTGAGCTAGCACCTCAGCTAGCACCTGTACTAGCACTTGGGCTAGCACCTGAACTAACACCTGTACTAGCCCCTGAGCTAACACCTGAGCTAGAAACTGGGCTAGCACCTGAGCTAACACCTGGGCTAACACTTGGGCTAGCACCTGAACTAACACCTGAGCTAGCACCTGAGCTAACACCTGAGGTAGAAACTGGGCTAGCACCTGAGCCAGCACCTGGGCTAGCACCTGAGCTAACACCTGGGCTAGCATCTAAGCTAGCACCTGCGCTAGCCCCTGAGCTAACAACTTACCTAGAACCTGGGCTAGCACCTGAGCTAGCACTTGGGCTAGCATCTGAGCTAGCACCTGAGATAGCAGCTGTCCTAGTCCTTGAGTTAGCCCCTTAGCTTGCACCTGAGCCAGCACCTGGGCTAGCACCTGAGCTAACACCTGGGCAAGCATCTAAGCTAGCACCTGCGCTAGCTCCT
The DNA here is from genome assembly GCA_963556495.2 of Valencia hispanica. NCBI lineage: Eukaryota > Metazoa > Chordata > Actinopteri > Cyprinodontiformes > Valenciidae > Valencia > Valencia hispanica. The sequence goes on from OY747701.1 coordinate 57,621,172, forward strand.
GAGCTAACAACTTAGCTAGAACCTGGGCTAGCCCCTGAGCTAACACCTGGGCTAGCACCTGAGCTAGAACCAAGGCTATCACCTGAGCTAGCACCTGGGCTAGCACCTGAGCTAACACCTGGGCTAGCACATGAGCTAAATCTGGGCTAGCATCTGAGCTAGAACCTGGGCTAGCCCCTGAGCTAACACCTTAGCTAGAACCTGGGCTAGCACCTGAGCTAGCACCAGTACTAGCACTTGGGCTAGCACCTGAACTAACACCTTGACTAGCCCCTGAGCTAACACCTGAGCTAGAAACGGGGCTAGCACCTGAGCTAACACCTGGGCTAGCACCTGGGCTAGCACCTGAGCTAACACCTGGGCTAGCACATGAGCTAAATCCTGGGCTAGCATCTGAGCTAGCACCTGGGCTAGCCCCTGAGCTAACACCTTAGCTAGAACCTGTGCAAGCACCTGAGCTAGCACCAGTACTAGCACTTGGGCTAGAACCTGAACTAACACCTTGACTAGCCCCTGAGCTAGAAACCTTGAGCTAACACCTGAGCTAGAAACGGGGCTAGCCCCTGAGCTTGCCCTTGAGCTAGCACCTGAGCTAAAACCTGGGCTAGCCCCTGAGCTAACACCTGGGCTTGAACTTGAGCTACCACATGAGCTAGCACCTGAGCTAAAACCTGAGCTAACCCTTGAGCTAGCATCTGAGCTAAAACCTGGGCTAGCCCCTGAGCTAACACCTGGGCTTGAACTTGAGCTACCACATGAGCTAGCACCTGAGCTAAAACCTGAGCTAACCCTTGAGCTAGCATCTGAGCTAAAACCTGGGCTAGCCCCTGAGCTAACACCTGGGCTAGCACCTGAGCGAACATATGAGCTAGCCCCTTAGCTAACACCTAAGCTAGGACCTGGGCTAGCAACTGTGCTAGTCCTTGAGCTAGCCCCTTAGCTAGCACCTAAGCTAAAACCTAGGCTAGCCCCTGAGCTAACACCTGGGCTTGCACATGAGCTACCACCTGAGCTAGCACCTGGGCTAGCACCTGTGCTTGCCCCTGGGATAGCAACTGAGTTAGCACCTGAGCTAGCTCCTGAGCAAAAACCTGGGCTAACCCCTGAACTAAAACCTGAGCTAGCACCTGAGCCAGCACCTGGGCTTGCCCCTGGGCTAGCCCCTGAGCTAACACCTGAGCTAACACCTGAACTAGCACCTGGGCTAGCAGTTGGGCTAGCCCCTGAGCTAATACCTGGGCTAGACCCTGAGCTAGCCCCTGAGCTAGCATCTGAGCTAAAACCTGGGCTAGCCTCTGAGGTAACACATGGGCTAGCACCTGAGCGATCATATGAGCTAGCCCCTTAGTTGACACCTAAGATAGAACCTGGGATAGCAACTGTGCTAGCCCCTGAGCTAGCACCTGAGCTAATACCTTAGCTATAACCTGGGCTAGCACCTGAGCTAGCATCTGGGCTAGCCCCTGAATGAACACATTAGCTAGAACCTGGGCTAACACCTGAGCTAGCACCTTAACTTAAACCTGGGCAAGCCCCTGAGCTAATACATGGGATAGCACCAGAGCAAGCACCTTAGCTAAAACCTGGGCTAACACCTGAGCTAACACCTGAGCTAGCAACTGTGCTCGAACCTGAGCTGGAACCTTTGCTAGCTCCAGAGTTATCACCTGAGCTAACACCTGGGCTAGCAACAGAGCTAACAACTGGGAAAGCAACTGTGCTAGCCCCTGAGCTAGCACCTGAGGTAGCACCTGAGCTAAAACCTGTGCTAGCCCCTGGGCTAGCACCTGAGCTAGCACCAGAGCTAAAACCTGGGCTAGCCCTTGAGCTAACACCTGGGGAATCACCTGAGCTAACACCTGGGCAAGCAGCTGGGCTAGCACCTGAGCTAGAACCTGGGCTAGCACATGAGCTAACACCTGGGCTAGCACATGAGCTAAATCCTGGGCTAGCATCTGAGCTAGCACCTGGGCTAAAGCCTGGGCTGGCGCCTGAGCCAGCACCTAGGCTAGCACATGAGCTAACGCCTGGGCTAGCATCTGAGCTAGCACCTGGGCTAGCCCTTGAGCTAACACCTAGGCTAGCACTTGGGCTAGCACCTGAGCTAACACCTGAGCTAGCAACTGTGCTAGTCCTTGAGCTAGCCCCTTAGCTAGCACCTAAGCTAAAACCTGGGCTAGCCCCTGAGCTAACACCTTAGCTAGAACCTGAGCTAGCACCTGAGCTAGCACCTGTACTAGCACTTGGGCTAGCACCTGAACTAACACCTGTACTAGCCCCTGAGCTAACACTTGAGCTAGCAACTGTGCTAGTCCTTGAGCTAGCCCCTTAGCTAGCACCTAAGCTAACACCTGGGCTAGCATTTAAGCTAGCACCTGAGCTAAGACCTGGGCTAGCACCTGAGCTAACATCTGGGCTAACACTTGGGCTAGCACCTGAACTAACACCTGAGCTAGCACCTGAGCTAACACCTGAGGTAGAAACTGGGCTAGCACCTGAGCCAGCACCTGGGCTAGCACCTGAGCTAACACCTGGGCTAGCATCTAAAATAGCACCTGCGCTAGCCCCTGATCTAACAACTTAGCTAGAACCTGGACTAGCACCTGAGCTAGCACCTGGGCTAGCATCTGAGCTAGCACCTGAGCTAGCAACTGTCCTAGTCCTTGAGCTAGCCCCTTAGCTAGCACCTGAGCCAGCACCTGGGCTAGCACCTGAGCTAACACCTGGGCTACCATCTAAGCTAGCACCTGCGCTAGCCCCTAAGCTAACAACTTAGCTAGATCCTGGGCTAGCCCCTGAGCTAACACCTGGGCTAGCACCTGAGCTAGAACCAAGGCTATCACATGAGCTAGCACCTGGGCTAGCACCTGAGCTAACACCTGGGCTAGCACATGAGCTAAATCCTGGGCTAGCATCTGAGCTAGCACCTGGGCTAAAGCCTGGGCTAGCACCTGAGCCAGCACCTAGGCTAGCACATTAGCTAACGCCTGGGCTAGCATCTGAGCTAGCACCTGGGCTAGCCCTTGAGCTAACACCTAGGCTAGCACTTGGGCTAGCACCTGAGCTAACACCTGAGCTAGCAACTGTGCTAGTCCTTGAGCTAGCCCCTTAGCTAGCACCTAAGCTAACACCTGGGCTAGCATCTAAGCTAGCACCTGAGCTAAGACCTGGGCTAGCACCTGAGCTAGCACCTGGGCTAGCACCTGAGTTAGCACCTGAGCTAGCAATTGTCCAAGTCTTTGAGCTAGCCCCTTAGCTAGCACCTAAGCTAAAACCTTGGCTAGCCCCTGAGCTAACACCTGGGCTAGCACCTGAGCTAGAACCAAGGCTATCACCTGAGCTAGCACCTGGGCTAGCACCTGAGCTAACACCTGGGCTAGCACATGAGCTAAATCCTGGGCTAGCATCTGAGCTAGCACCTGGGCTGAAGCCTGGGCAAGCACCTGAGCCAGCACCTGGGCTAGCACATGAACTAACTTCTGGGCTAGCATCTGAGCTAGCACCTGGGCTAGCCCCTGAGCTAACACCTAGGCTAGCACTTGGGCTAGCTCCTGAGCTAACAACTGAGCTAGCAACTGTGCTAGTCCTTGAGCTAGCCCCTTAGCTAGCACCTAAGCTAAAACCTGGGCTAGCCCCTGAGCTAACACCTTAGCTAGAACCTGAGCTAGCACCTGAGCTAGCACCTGTACTAGCACTTGGGCTAGCACCTGAACTAACACCTGTACTAGCCCCTGAGCTAACACTTGAGCTAGCAACTGTGCTAGTCCTTGAGCTAGCCCCTTAGCTAGCACCTAAGCTAACACCTGGGCTAGCATTTAAGCTAGCAACTGAGCTAAGACCTGGGCAAGCACCTGAGCTAGCACCTGGGCTAGCATCTGAGCTAGCACCTGAGCTAGCAACTGTCCTAGTCTTTGAGCTAGCCCCTTAGCTAGCACCTAAGCTAAAACCTTGGCTAGCCCCTGAGCTAACACCTGGGCTAGCACCTGAGCTAGAACCAAGGCTATCACCTGAGCTAGCACCTGGGCTAGCACCTGAGCTAACACCTGGGCTAGCACATGAGCTAAATCCTGGGCTAGCATCTGAGCTAGCACCTGGGCTAAAGCCTGGGCTAGCACCTGAGCCAGCACCTGGGCTAGCACATGAGCTAACTTCTGGGCTAGCATCTGAGCTAGCACCTGGGCTAGCCCCTGAGCTAACACCTAGGCTAGCACTTGGGCTAGCACCTGAGCTAACACCTGAGCTAGCAAATGTGCTAGTACTTGAGCTAGCCCCTTAGCTAGCACCTAAGCTAAAACCTGGGCTAGCCCCTGAGCTAACACCTTAGCTAGAACCTGAGCTACCACCTGAGCTAGAACCTGTACTAGCACTTGGGCTAGCACCTGAACTAACACCTGTTCTAGCCCCTGAGCTAACACCTGAGCTAGAAACTGGGCTAGCACCTGAGCTAAGACCTGGGCTAGCCCCTGAGCTAACATCTGGGCTAACACTTGGGCTAGCACCTGAACTAACACCTGAGCTAGCACCTGAGCTAACACCTGAGGTAGAAACTGGGCTAGCACCTGAGCCAGCACCTGGGCTAGCACCTGAGCTAACACCTGGGCTAGCATCTAAGCTAGCACCTGCGCTAGCCCCTGATCTAACAACTTAGCTAGAACCTGGACTAGCACCTGAGCTAGCACCTGGGCTAGCATCTGAGCTAGCACCTGAGCTAGAAAATGTCCTAGTCCTTGAGCTAGCCCCTTAGCTAGCACCTGAGCCAGCACCTGGGCTAGCACCTGAGCTAACACCTGGGCTACCATCTAAGCTAGCACCTGCGCTAGCCCCTAAGCTAACAACTTAGCTAGATCCTGGGCTAGCCCCTGAGCTAACACCTGGGCTAGCACCTGAGCTAGAACCAAGGCTATCACCTGAGCCAGCACCTGGGCTAGCACCTAAGCTAACACCTGGGCTAGCATCTAAGCTAGCACCTGCGCTAGCCCCTGATCTAACAACTTAGCTACAACCTGGACTAGCACCTGAGCTAGCACCTGGGCTAGCATCTGAGCTAGCACCTGAGCTAGCAACTGTCCTAGTCCTTGAGCTAGCCCCTTAGCTAGCACCTGAGCCAGCACCTGGGCTAGCACCTGAGCTAACACCTGGTCTACCATCTAAGCTAGCACCTGCGCTAGCCCCTAAGCTAACAACTTAGCAAGATCCTGGGCTAGCCCCTGAGCTAACACCTGGGCTAGCACCTGAGCTAGAACCAAGGCTATCACCTGAGCTAGCACCTGGGCTAGCACCTGAGCTAACACCTGGGCTAGCACATGAGCTAAATCCTGGGCTAGCATCTGAGCTAGCACCTGGGCTAAAGCCTGGGCTAGCACCTGAGCCAGCACCTAGGCTAGCACATGAGCTAACGCCTGGGCTAGCATCTGAGCTAGCACCTGGGCTAGCCCTTGAGCTAACACCTAGGCTAGCACTTGGGCTAGCACCTGAGCTAACACCTGAGCTAGCAACTGTGCTAGTCCTTGAGCTAGCCCCTTAGCTAGCACCTAAGCTAACACCTGGGCTAGCATCTAAGCTAGCACCTGAGCTAAGACCTGGGCTAGCACCTGAGCTAGCACCTGGGCTAGCACCTGAGTTTGCACCTGAGCTAGCAATTGTCCAAGTCTTTGAGCTAGCCCCTTAGCTAGCACCTAAGCTAAAACCTTGGCTAGCCCCTGAGCTAACACAGGGGCTAGCACCTGAGCTAGAACTAAGGCTATCACCTGAGCTAGCACCTGGGCTAGCACCTGAGCTAACACCTGGGCTAGCACATGAGCTAAATCCTGGGCTAGCATCTGAGCTAGCACCTGGGCTGAAGCCTGGGCTAGCACCTGAGCCAGCACCTGGGCTAGCACATGAGCTAACTTCTGGGCTAGCATCTGAGCTAGCACCTGGGCTAGCCCCTGAGCTAACACCTAGGCTAGCACTTGGGCTAGCACCTGAGCTAACACCTGAGCTAGCAACTGTGCTAGTCCTTGAGCTAGCCCCTTAGCTAGCACCTAAGCTAAAACCTGGGCTAGCCCCTGAGCTAACACCTTAGCTAGAACCTGAGTTAGCACCTGAGCTAGCACCTGTACTAGCACTTGGGCTAGCACCTGAACTAACACCTGTACTAGCCCCTGAGCTAACACCTGAGCTAGCAACTGTGCTAGTCCTTGAGCTAGCCCCTTAGCTAGCACCTAAGCTAAAACCTGGGCTAGCCCCTGAGCTAACACCTTAGCTAGAACCTGAGCTAGCACCTGAGCTAGCACCTGTACTAGCACTTGGGCTAGCACCTGAACTAACACCTGTACTAGCCCCTGAGCTAACACTTGAGCTAGCAACTGTGCTAGTGCTTGAGCTAGCCCCTTAGCTAGCACCTAAGCTAACACCTGGGCTAGCATTTAAGCTAGCACCTGAGCTAAGACCTGGGCAAGCACCTGAGCTAGCACCTGGGCTAGCATCTGAGCTAGCACCTGAGCTAGCAAATGTCCTAGTCTTTGAGCTAGCCCCTTAGCTAGCACCTAAGCTAAAACCTTGGCTAGCCCCTGAGCTAACACCTGGGCTAGCACCTGAGCTAGAACCAAGGCTATCACCTGAGCTAGCACCTGGGCTAGCACCTGAGCTAACACCTGGGCTAGCACATGAGCTAAATCCTGGGCTAGCATCTGAGCTAGCACCTGGGCTAAAGCCTGGGCCAGCACCTGGGCTAGCACATGAGCTAACTTCTGGGCTAGCATCTGAGCTAGCACCTGGGCTAGCCCCTGAGCTAACACCTAGGCTAGCACTTTGGCTAGCACCTGAGCTAACACCTGAGCTAGCAACTGTGCTAGTACTTGAGCTAGCCCCTTAGCTAGCACCTAAGCTAAAACCTGGGCTAGCCCCTGAGCTAACACCTTAGCTAGAACCTGAGCTAGCACCTGAGCTAGCACCTGTACTAGCACTTGGGCTAGCACCTGAACTAACACCTGTACTAGCCCCTGAGCTAACTCCTGAGCTAGAAACTGGGCTAGCACCTGAGCTAAGACCTGGACTAGCACCTGAGCTAGCACTTGGGCTAGCATCTGAGCTTGCACCTGAGCTAGCAACTGTCCTAGTCCTTGAGCTAGCCCCTTAGCTAGCACCTGAGCCAGCACCTGGGCTAGCACCTGAGCTAACACCTGGGCTACCATCTAAGCTAGCACCTGCGCTAGCCCCTAAGCTAACAACTTAGCTATATCCTGGGCTAGCCCCTGAGCTAACACCTGGGCTAGCACCTGAGCTAGAACCAAGGCTATCACATGAGCTTGCACCTGGGCTAGCACCTGAGCTAACACCTGGGCTAGCACATGAGCTAAATCCTGGGCTAGCATCTGAGCTAGCACCTGGGCTAAAGCCTGGGCTAGCACCTGAGCCAGCACCTAGGCTAGCACATTAGCTAACGCCTGGGCTAGCATCTGAGCTAGCACCTGGGCTAGCCCTTGAGCTAACACCTAGGCTAGCACTTGGGCTAGCACCTGAGCTAACACCTGAGCTAGCAACTGTGCTAGTCCTTGAGCTAGCCCCTTAGCTAGCACCTAAGCTAACACCTGGGCTAGCATCTAAGCTAGCACCTGAGCTAAGACCTGGGCTAGCACCTGAGCTAGCACCTGGGCTAGCACCTGAGTTAGCACCTGAGCTAGCAATTGTCCAAGTCTTTGAGCTAGCCCCTTAGCTAGCACCTAAGCTAAAACCTTGGCTAGCCCCTGAGCTAACACCTGGGCTAGCACCTGAGCTAGAACCAAGGCTATCACCTGAGCTAGCACCTGGGCTAGCACCTGAGCTAACACCTGGGCTAGCAAATGAGCTAAATCCTGGGCTAGCATCTGAGCTAGCACCTGGGCTGAAGCCTGGGCAAGCACCTGAGCCAGCACCTGGGCTAGCACATGAACTAACTTCTGGGCTAGCATCTGAGCTAGCACCTGGGCTAGCCCCTGAGCTAACACCTAGGCTAGCACTTGGGCTAGCACCTGAGCTAACACCTGAGCTAGCAACTGTGCTAGTACTTGAGCTAGCCCCTTAGCTAGCACCTAAGCTAAAACCTGGGCTAGCCCCTGAGCTAACACCTTAGCTAGAACCTGAGCTAGCACCTGAGCTAGCACCTGAGCTAGCAACTGTCCTAGTCTTTGAGCTAGCCCCTTAGCTAGCACCTAAGCTAAAACCTTGGCTAGCCCCTGAGCTAACAACTGAGCTAGCACCTGAGCTAACACCTGTTTAGCCCCTGAGCTAATACCTGGGCTAGACCCTGAGCTAGCCCCTGAGCTAGCATCTGAGCTAAAACCTGGGCTAGCCTCTGAGGTAACACATGGGCTAGCACCTGAGCGATCATATGAGCTAGCCCCTTAGTTAACACCTAAGATAGAACCTGGGATAGCAACTGTGCTAGCCCCTGAGCTAGCACCTGAGCTAATACCTTAGGTATAACCTGGGCTAGCACCTGAGCTAGCATCTGGGCTAGCCCCTGAATGAACACATCAGCTAGAACCTGGGCTAACACCTTAGCTAGCACCTTAACTTAAACCTGGGCTAGCCCCTGAGCTAATACATGGGATAGCACCTGAGCAAGCACCTGAGCTAGCACCTGTACTAGCACTTGGGCTAGCACCTGAACTAACACCTGTACTAGCCCCTGAGCTAACACCTGAGCTAGCAACTGTGCTAGTCCTTGAGCTAGCCCCTTAGCTAGCACCTAAGCTAACACCTGGGCTAGCATCTAAGCTAGCACCTGAGCTAAGACCTGGGCAAGCACCTGAGCTAGCACCTGGGCTAGCATCTGAGGTAGCACCTGAGCTAGCAACTGTCCTAGTCTTTGAGCTAGCCCCTTAGCTAGCACCTAAACTAAAACCTTGGCTAGCCCCTGAGCTAACACCTGGGCTAGCACCTGAGCTAGAACCTAGGCTATCACCTGAGCTAGCACCTGGGCTAGCACCTGAGCTAACACCTGGGCTAGCACATGAGCGAAATCCTGGGCTAGCATCTGAGCTTGCACCTGGGCTAAAGCCTGGGCTAGCACCTGAGCCAGCACCTGGGCTAGCACATGAGCTAACTTCTGGGCTAGCATCTGAGCTAGCACCTGGGCTAGACCCTGAGCTAACACCTAGGCTAGCACTTGGGCTAGCACCTGAGCTAACACCTGAGCTAGCAACTGTGCTAGTACTTGAGCTAGCCCCTTAGCTAGCACCTAAGCTAAAACCTGGGCTAGCCCCTGAGCTAACACCTTAGCTAGAACCTGAGCTAGCACCTGAGCTAGCACCTGTACTAGCACTTTGGCTAGCACCTGAACTAACACCTGTTCTAGCCCCTGAGCTAACACCTGAGCTAGAAACTGGGCTAGCACCTGAACTAACACCTGAGCTAGCACCTGAGCTAACACCTGAGGTAGAAACTGGGCTAGCACCTGAGCCAGCACCTGGGCTAGCACCTGGGCTAGCACCTTAGCTAACACCTGGGCTAGCATCTAAGCTAGCACCTGCGCTAGCCCCTGATCTAACAACTTAGCTAGAACCTGGACTAGCACCTGAGCTAGCACCTGGGCTAGCATCTGAGCTAGCACCTGAGCTAGCAACTGTCCTAGTCCTTGAGCTAGCCCCTTAGCTAGCACCTGAGCCAGCACCTGGGCTAGCACCTGAGCTAACACCTGGGCTACCATCTAAGCTAGCACCTGCGCTAGCAACCCTAAGCTAACAACTTAGCTAGATCCCGGGCTAGCCCCTGAGCTAACACCTGGGCTAGCACCTGAGCTAGAACCAAGGCTATCACCTGAGCTAGCACCTGGGCTAGCACCTGAGCTAACACCTGGGCTAGCACATGAGCTAAATCCTGGGCTAGCATCTGAGCTAGCACCTGGGCTAAAGCCTGGGCTAGCACCTGAGCCAGCACCTAGGCTAGCACATGAGCTAACGCCTGGGCTAGCATCTGAGCTAGCACCTGGGCTAGCCCTTGAGCTAACACCTAGGCTAGCACTTGGGCTAGCACCTGAGCTAACACCTGAGCTAGCAACTGTGCTAGTCCTTGAGCTAGCCCCTTAGCTAGCACCTAAGCTAACACCTGGGCTAGCATCTAAGCTAGCACCTGAGCTAAGACCTGGGCTAGCACCTGAGCTAGCACCTGGGCTAGCACCTGAGTTAGCACCTGAGCTAGCAATTGTCCAAGTCTTTGAGCTAGCCCCTTAGCTAGCACCTAAGCTAAAACCTTGGCTAGCCCCTGAGCGAGCAACTGTGCTAGCACCTGAGCTAACACCTAGGCTAGCATCTGAGCTAGCACCTGGACTAGCCCCTGAGCTAACCCCTGAGCCAACACCTTAGCTAGAAACTGGGCTAGCACCTGAGCTAGCAACTGTGCTAGCACCTGATCTAACACCTGGGCTAGCACCTGAGCTAGCACCTGGGCTAGCACCTGAGCTAGCACCTGAGCTAGAACCTGGGCTAGCACCTGAGCTAGAACCTGGGCTAGCACCTTAGCCAGCACCATGGCTAGCACCTGAGCTAACACCTGGGCTAGCACCTGAGCTAGCACCTGGGCTTGCACCTGAGCTACCACAGGAGCTAGCAACTGGGCTAGCCCCTGAGCTAACACCTTACCTGTGCTAGCACTTAGGGTAGCACCTGAACTAATATCTGAGCTAGCCCCTGAGCTAACACCTGGGCTAACACCTGAGCTAACACCTGTTTTAGCAGCTGAGCTAACAGCTGGGCTTGCCCCTGAGCTACCACATGAGCTAGCAGCTGGGCTAGCACCTGTGTTTGCCCCTGGGATAGCAACTGAGCTAGCACCTGAGCTAGCTCCTTAGCTAAAACCTGGGCTAACCCCTGAGCTAAAACCTGAGCTTGCAACTGAGCTAGCACCTGGGCTTGCCCCTTGCCTAGCCCCTGAGCTAACACCTGAGCTAGCGCCTGAGCTAACACCTGGGCATGCCCCTGAGCTAACAACTGGGCTAGCACCTGAGCTAACACCTGGGCTGGCAGCTGGGCTAGCACATGAGCTAAAACCTGGGCTAGCACCTGAGCTAATACCTTAAATATAACCTGGGCTAGCACCTGAGCTAGCACCTGTGCTAGCACTTAGGGTAGCACCTGAACTAACATCTGAGCTAGCCCCTGAGCTAACACCTGGGCTAGCACCTGAGCTAACACCTGGGTTAGTAGCTGGGCTAGCACCTGAGCTATAACTTGGGTTAGCCCCAGAACTTACCCCTGGGCAAGCACCTGAGCTAACACCTGGGCTAGCACCTGAGCTAACACCTGGGCTAGCATCTGAGCTAGCACCTGGGCTAGCCCCTGAGGTAACACCTGAGCAAACACCTGGGCTTGCACCTGAGCGAACACATGAGCTAGCCCCTTAGCTAACACCTAAGCTAGACCCTGGGATAGCAACTGTACTAGCCCCTGAGCTAGCACCTGGGCTAGCACCTGAGCTAAAACCTAGGCTAGCACCTGAACCAACACCTGGGCTAGCCCCTGCGCTAACACCTTAGCTAGAACCTGGGCTAGCCCCTGAGCTAACACTTGAGCTTGAAACTGGGCTAGCACCTGAGCCAGCACCTGGGCTAACACATGAGTTAACTCCTGGGCTAGCATCTGAGCTAGCACCTGTGCTAGCCCCTTAGCTAACACCTTAGCTGGAACCTGGGCTAGCACCTGATTTATCCCCTTAGCTAGCACCTAAGCTAAAACCTGGGCTAGCCCCTCAGCTAACACCTGAGCTAGCAACTGAGCTAACACCTGGGCTAGCCCCTGAGCTAACACCGGGGCTATCACCTGAGCTAACACCTGGGCTAGCAGCTGGGCTAGCACCTGAGCTAAGACCTGGGCTAACATCAGAGCTAGCACCTGGGCTCGCACCTGAGCTAATACCTGGGCTAGCATCTGAGCTTGCACCTGGGCTAGCTCCTGAGCTAAAACCTTAGCTAGCATCTGAGCTAGCCCCTGAGCTACCCCCTGAACAAGCACCTGATCTAAGACCTGGGATAGCCTCTGAGCTAACACCGGGGCTTACACCTGAGCTACCACATGAGCTAGCAACTGGGCTAGCCCATGAGCTAACACCTTAACTATAACCTGGGCTAGCACCTGAGCTAGCACCTGTGCTAGCACTTAGGGTAGCACCTGAACTAACATCTGAGCTAGCCCCTGAGCTAACACCTGGCCTAGCACCTGAGCTAACACCTGGGTTAGCAGCCGAGCTAACACCTGGGCTTGCCCCTGAGCTACCACATGAGCTAGCACCTGGGCTAGCACCTGGGCTTGCCCCTGGGCTAGCCCCTGAGCTAACACCTGAGCTAGCACCTGAGCTAACACCTGGGCAAGCCCCTGAGCTAACAACTGGGCTAGCAATTGAGCTAACACCTGGGCTAGCAGCTGGGCTAGCACCTGAGCTAAATCCTGGGCTAGCACCTGAGCTAATACCTGGGCTAGCACCTGAGCTAATACCTTGGCTAGCATCTGAGCTAGCACCTGGGCTAGCCCCTGAGCTAACACCTGGGCTAGCACCTGAACCAACACCTGAGCTAGCCCCTTAGCTAACACGTAAGATAGAACCTGGGATAGCAACTGTGCTAGCCCCTGAGCTAGCACCTGAGCTAGCACCTGAGCTAAAACCTGGGCTTGTACCTGAACCAACACCTGGGCTAGCTCCTGATCTAACACCTGGGCTAGCATCTGAGCTAGCACCTGTGCTAGCCCCTTAGCTAACACCTTAGCTGGAACCTGGGCTAGCACCTGATCTAGCCCCTTAGCTAGCACCTAAGCTAAAACCTGGGCTAGCCCCTCAGCTAACACCTGAGCTAGCAACTGAGCTAACACCTGGGCTAGCCCCTGAGCTAACACCTGGGCTAGCACCTGAGCTAACACCTGGGCTAACAGCTGTATTGGCACCTGAGCTAAAACCTAGGCTAACCCCTGAGCTAAAACCTGGGCTAGCCCCTCAGCTAACACCTGAGCTAGCAACGGAGCTAACACCTGGGCTAGCCCCCGAGCTAATTCCTGGGCTAGCACCTTGGCTAGCACCCGAGCTAGCCCCTGAGCTAGGCCCTGAGCAAGCACCTTAGCTAAAACCTGGGCTAGCCCCTGAGCTAACACCTGGGCTTGCACCTGAGCTACCACATGACCTAGCACCTGGGCTAGCACCTGTGCTTGCCCCTTGGATAGCAACTGAAGTAGCACCTGAGCTAGCTCCTGAGCTAAAACCTGGGCTAGCACCTGAATCAACACCTGGGCTAGCACCTGAGCTAACACCTGGGCTAGCATCTGAGCTAGCAACTGGGCTAGCCCCTGAGCTAACACCTTAGCTATAACCTGGTCTAGCAGCTGAGCTAGCACCTGTAATAGCACTTAGGGTAGCACCTGAACTAATATCTGAGCTATCCCCTGAGCTAACACCTGGGCTTCCACCTGAGCTAACACCTTAGCTAAAACCTGGGCTAGCACCTGAGCTAGCACCTGTGCTAGCAATTAGGGTAGCACCTGAACTAACATCAGAGCTAGCCCCTGAGCTAACACCTGGGCTAGCACCTGAGTTAACACCTGGGTCAGTAGCTGGGCTTGCACCTGAGCTATAACCTGGGCTAGCCCCTGAGCTAACCCCTGGGCAAGCACCTGAGCTAACACCTGGGCTAGTACCTGAGCTAACACCTGGGTTAGAAGCTGGGCTTGCACCTGAGCTATAACCTGGGCTAGCCCCTGAGCTAACACCTGGGCAAGAACCTGAGCTAACACCTGGGCTAGCACCTGAGCTAATACCTGGGCTAGCATCTGAGCTACCACCTGGGCTAGCCCCTGAGCTAGCACCTGGGCTAGCCACTGAGCTAGCCCCTGAGCTACCCCCTGAGCAAACACCTGATCTAAAACCTGGGATTGCCTCTGAGCTAACACCTGGGCAAGCCCCTGAGCTAACAAGTGGGCTAGCACATGAGCTAACCCCTGGGCTAGCAGCTGGGCTAGCACCTGAACTAAAACCTGGGCTAGCACCTGAGCTAATACCTGGGCTAGCACCTGAGCTAATACCTGGGCTAGCATCTGAGCCAGCACCTGGGCTAGCCCCTTAGCTAACACGTAAGATAGAACCTGGGATAGCAACTGTGCTAGCACCTGAGCTAGCACCTGAGCTAATACCTGGGCTAGGAACTGAGCTACCAACTGGGATAGCAACTGTGCTATCCCCTGAGCTTCTACCTGAGGTAGCACCTGAGCTAAAACCTGGGCTAGCACCTGAACCAACACCTGGGCTAGCACCTGAGCTAACTCCTAGGTTAGCATTTGAGCTAGCAACTGGGCTAGCCCCTGAGCTAACACCTTAGCTAGAACCTGGGATAGCACCTGAGCTAGCACCTGTGCTAGCACTTGGGCGTGCACCTGAACTAACTCCTGAGCTAGCCCCTGAGCTAACACCTGAGGTAGAACCTGGGCTAGAACCTGAGCTAGCACTTGGGCTAGCACCTGAGATAACTCCTAGGCTAGCATATGAGCTAGCAACTGGGCTAGCACCTGAGGAAACACCTTAGCTAGAACCTGGATTAGCATCTGAGCTAGCACCTGTGATAGCACTTGGGCTAGCACCTGAACTAACTCCTGACCTAGCCCTTCAGCTAACACTTGAGCTAGAACCTGGGCTAGAACCTGAGCTAGCAACTGTGCTAGCCCCTGAGCTAGCACCTGAGATAGCACCTGAGCTAAAACCTGGGCTAGCACCTGAACCAACACCTGGGCTAGCACCTGAGCTAACTCCTAGGCTAGTATATGAGCTAGCAACTGGGCTAGCCCCTGAGCTAACACCTTAGCTAGAACCTGGGCTAGCACCTGAGCTAGCACCTGTGCTAGCACTTGGGCTAGCACCTGTTCTAACACCTGAGCTAGCCCCTGAGCTAACACCAGAGCTAGAACCTGGGATAGAACCTGAGCTAGCACCTGGGCTAGCCCCTGAGCTAACACTTTAGCTAAAACCTGGGCTAGAACCTGAGCTAGCACCTGGGCTAGCACCTGAGCTAGCACCTGAGCTAGCAACTGTGCAAGAACATGAGCCAGCACCTGGGCTAGCACCTGAGCTAACACCTTCGCTAGAACCTGGGCTAGGACCTGAGCTAGGACCTGGGCTAGCAACTGTGCTAGTCCTTGAGCTAGCCCCTTAGCTAGCACCTAAGCTAAAACATGGGCTAATACTTGAGCTAACACCTGAGCTAGCACCTGAACTAACACCTTGACTAGCCCCTGAGCTAGAAACCTTGAGCTAACACCTGAGCTAGAAACGGGGCTAGCCCCTGAGCTTGCCCTTGAGCTAGCACCTGAGCTAACGCCTGGGCTAGCACCTGAGCCAGCACCTGGGCTAGCACCTGAGCTAACACCTGGGCTAGCAGCTGGGCTAGCATCTAAGCTAGCACCTGCGCTAGCCCCTGAGCTAACAACTTAGCTAGAACCTGGGCTAGCACCTGAGCTAGCACTCGGGCTAGCATCTGAGCTAGCACCTGAGCTAGCAACTGTCCTAGTCTTTGAGCTAGCCCCTTAGCTAGCACCTAAGCTAAAACCTTGGCTAGCCCCTGAGCTAACACCTGGGCTAGCACCTGAGCTAGAACCAAGGCTATCACCTGAGCTAGCACCTGGGCTAGCACCTGAGCCAACACCTGGGCTAGCACATGAGCTAAATCCTGGGCTAGCATCTGAGCTAGCACCTGGGCTAAAGCCTGGGCTAGCACCTGAGCCAGCACCTGGGCTAGCACATGAGCTAATGCCTGGGCTAGCATCTGAGCTAGCACCTGGGCTAGCCCCTGAGCTAACACCTAGGCTAGCACTTGGGCTAGCACCTGAGCAAACACCTGAGCTAGCAACTGTGCTAGTCCTTGAGCTAGCCCCTTAGCTAGCACCTAAGCTAAAACCTGGGCTAGCCCCTGAGCTAACACCTTAGCTAGAACCTGAGCTAGCACCTGAGCTAGCACCTGTACTAGCACTTGGGCTAGCACCTGAGCTAACACCTGGGCTAGCAGCTGGGCTAGCACCTGAGCTAACACCTGGGCTAGCATCTAAGCTAGCACCTGAGCTAAGACCTGGGCTAGCACCTGAGCTAGCACCTGGGCTAGCATCTGAGCTAGCACCTGAGCTAGCAACTGTCCTAGTCTTTGAGCTAGCCCCTTAGCTAGCACCTAAGCTAAAACCTTGGCTAGACCCTGAGCTAACACCTGGGGTAGCACCTGAGCTAGAACCAAGGCTATCACCTGAGCTAGCACCTGGGCTAGCACCTGAGCTAACATCTGAGCTAGCACATGAGCTAAATCCTGGGCTAGCATCTGAGCTAGCACCTGGGCTAAAGCCTGGGCTAGCACCTGAGCCAGCACCTGGGCTAGCACATGAGCTAATTTCTGGGCTAGCATCTGAGCTAGCACCTGGGCTAGCCCCTGAGCTAACACCTAGGCTAGCACTTGGGCTAGCACCTGAGCTAACACCTGAGCTAGCAACTGTGCTAGTCCTTGAGCTAGCCCCTTAGCTAGCACCTAAGCTAAAACCTGGGCTAGCCCCTGAGCTAACCCCTTAGCTAGAACCTGGGCTAGCACATGAGCTAGCACCTGTGGTAGCACCTGGGCTAGCCCCTGAGCTAACACCTAGGCTAGAACTTGGGCTAGCACCTGAGCTAACACCTGAGCTAGCCCCTGAGCTAACACCAGAGCTAGCAACTGAGCTAGCCCATGAGCTAAAAACATGGCTAGCACCTGAGCCAGCACCTGGGCTAGCACATGAGCTAACACTTGGGCTAGCATCGAAGCTAGCACCTGGGCTAACACCTGAGCTAGAAACTGGGCTAGCACCTAAGCTAACACCTGGGCTAACCCCTGAACTAACACCTTAGCTAGCAACTGAGCTAGCCCATGAGCTAGAAACATGGCTAGCACCTGAGCCAGCACCTGGGCTAGCACATGAGCTAACACTTGGGCTAGCATCTAAGCTAGCACCTGGGCTAACACAAGAGCTAGAAACTGGGCTAGCACCTAAGCTAACACCTGGGCTAACCCCTGAACTAACACCATAGCTAGCACCTGAGCTAGCCCATGAGCTAGAAACATGGCTAGCACCTGAGCCAGCACCTGGGCTAGCACCTTAGCTAACCCCTGGGCTAGCATCTGAGCTAGCAACTGTGCTAGCCCTTAAACTAGCCCCTTTGCTAGCACCTGAGCTAACCCCTTTAGCTATCCCCTGAGCTACCACCTGAGCTAGAAACTGGGTTAGAACCTAAGCTAACACCTGGGCAAACCCTGAACTAACACCTTAGCTAACACCTGAGCTAGCCCCTGAGCTAGCACATGAGCTAACGCCTGGGCTAGCACCTGAGCCAGCACCTGGGCTAGCACATGAGCTAACGCCTGGGCTAGCATCTGAGCTAGCACCTGGGCTAGCCCCTGAGCTAACACCTAGGCTAGCATCTGAACTAGCACCTGGCCTAGCCGCTAAAGTAACCCCTGAGCTAACACCTGGGCTAGCACTTGGGCTAGCACCTGAACTGACACCTTAGCTAGCACATGAGCTAACGGCTGGGCTAGGACCTGAGCCAGCACCTGGGCTAGCACCTGAGCTAACACCTGGGCTAGCAGCTGGGCTAGCATCTAAGCTAGCACCTGCGCTAGCCCCTGAGCTAACAACTTAGCTAGAACCTGGGCTAGCACCTGAGCTAGCACCTGGGCTAGCACCTGAGCTAACACCTGGGCTAGCACATGAGCTAAATCCTGGGCTAGCATCTGAGCTAGCACCTGGGCTAATGCCTGGGCTAGCACCTGAGCCAGCACCTGGGCTAGCACATGAGCTAACGCCTGGGCTAGCATCTGAGCTAGCACCTGGGCTAGCCCCTGAGCTAACACCTAGGCTAGCACTTGGGCTAGCACCTGAGCTAACACCTGAGCTAGCAACTGTGCTAGTCCTTGAGTTAGCCCCTTAGCTAGCACCTAAGCTAAAACCTGGGCTAGCCCCTGAGCTAACACCTTAGCTAGAACCTGAGCTAGCACCTGTACTAGCACTTGGGCTAGCACCTGAGCTAACACCTGGGCTAGCAGCTGGGCTAGCACCTGAGCTAACACCTGGGCTAGCATCTAAGCTAGCACCTGATCTAAGACCTGGGCTAGCACCTGAGCTAGCACCTGGGCTAGCATCTGAGCTAGCACCTGAGCTAGCAACTGTCCTAGTCTTTGAGCTAGCCCCTTAGCTAGCACCTAAGCTAAAACCTTGGCTAGACCCTGAGCTAACACCTGGGCTAGCACCTGAGCTAGAACCAAGGCTATCACCTGAGCTAGCACCTGGGCTAGCACCTGAGCTAACACCTGAGCTAGCACATGAGCTAAATCCTGGGCTAGCATCTGAGCTAGCACCTGGGCTAAAGCCTGGGCTAGCACCTGAGCCAGCACCTGGGCTAGCACATGAGCTAACTTCTGGGCTAGCATCTGAGCTAGCACCTGGGCTAGCCCTGAGCTAACACCTGGGCTAGCACTTGGGCTAGCACCTGAGCTAACACCTGAGCTAGCAACTGTGCTAGTCCTTGAGCTAGCCCCTTAGCTAGCACCTAAGCTAAAACCTGGGCAAGCCCCTGAGCTAACACCTTAGCTAGAACCTGGGCTAGCACATGAGCTAGCACCTGTGGTAGCACTTGGGCTAGCACCTGTACTAACACCTGAGCTAGCCCCTGAGCTAACACCAGAGCTAGAACCTGGGCTAGAACCTGAGCTAGCACCTGGGCTAGCACCTGAGCCAGCACCTCAGCTAGCAACTGTGCAAGAACATGAGCCAGCACCTGGGCTAGCACCTGAGCTAACAACTTCGCTAGAACCTGGGCTAGCACCTGAGCTAAACTCCTGTTTAGCCCCTGAGCTAACACCTGGGCTATCAGCTGGGCTAGCACCTGAGCTAACACCTGGGCTAGCAGCTGGGCTAGCACCTGAGCTAACACCTGGGCTAGTATCTGAGCTAGCACCTGGGCAAGCACCTGTGCTAACACCTGGTCTAGCATCTGAATTAGCACCTGGACTAGCCCCTGAGCTAGCACCTGAGCTAAAACCTGGCCTAGCCCAGGAGCTAACACATGGACTTGCCCCTGGGATAGAAACTGAGCTAGCACCTGAGCTAAAACCTGGGCTAGACCCTGAGCTAGCCCCATAGCTAGCATTTGAGCTAAAACCTGGGCTAGCCTCTGAGGTAACACATGGGCTAGCACCTGAGCGATCATATGAGCTAGCCCCTTAGTTAACACCTAAGATGGAACCTGGGATAGCAACTGTGCTAGCCCTGAGCTATCACCTGAGCTAATACCTTAGCTATAACCTGGGATAGCAGCTGAGCTAGCAACTCTGCTCGAACCTGAGCTGGAACCTGTGCTAGCTCCAGAGTTATCACCGGAGCTAATACCTGGGCTAGGAACTGAGCTACCAACTGGGATAGCAACTGTGCTATCCCCTGAGCTACTACCTGAGGTAGCACCTGAGCTAAAACCTGGGCTAGCACCTGAACCAACACCTGGGCTAGCACCTGAGCTAACTCCTAGGTTAGCATTTGAGCTAGCAACTGGGCTAGCCCCTGAGCTAACACCTTAGCTAGAACCTGGGCTAGCACCTGAGCTAGCACCTGTGCTAGCACTTGGGCTAGCACCTGAGCTAACACCTGGGCTAGCAGCTGGGCTAGCACCTGAGCTAACACCTGGGCTAGCATCTAAGCTAGCACCTGAGCTAAGACCTGGGCTAGCACCTGAGCTAGCACCTGAGCAAGCAACTGTGCAAGAACATGAGCCAGCACCTGGGCTAGCACCTGAGCTAACACCTTCGCTAGAACCTGGGCTAGGACCTGAGCTAGGACCTGGGCTAGCAACTGTGCTAGTCCTTGAGCTAGCCCCTTAGCTAGCACCTAAGCTAAAACATGGGCTAATACTTGAGCTAACACCTGAGCTAGCACCTGAACTAACACCTTGACTAGCCCCTGAGCTAGAAACCTTGAGCTAACACCTGAGCTAGAAACGGGGCTAGCCCCTGAGCTTGCCCTTGAGCTAGCACCTGAGCTAACGCCTGGGCTAGCACCTGAGCCAGCACCTGGGCTAGCACCTGAGCTAACACCTGGGCTAGCAGCTGGGCTAGCATCTAAGCTAGCACCTGCGCTAGCCCCTGAGCTAACAACTTAGCTAGAACCTGGGCTAGCACCTGAGCTAGCACCTGGGCTAGCATCTGAGCTAGCACCTGAGCTAGCAACTGTCCTAGTCTTTGAGCTAGCCCCTTAGCTAGCACCTAAGCTAAAACCTTGGCTAGCCCCTGAGCTAACACCTGGGCTAGCACCTGAGCTAGAACCAAGGCTATCACCTGAGCTAGCACCTGGGCTAGCACCCGAGCCAACACCTGGGCTAGCACATGAGCTAAATCCTGGGCTAGCATCTGAGCTAGCACCTGGGCTAAAGCCTGGGCTAGCACCTGAGCCAGCACCTGGGCTAGCACATGAGCTAACGCCTGGGCTAGCATCTGAGCTAGCACCTGGGCTAGCCCCTGAGCTAACACCTAGGCTAGCACTTGGGCTAGCACCTGAGCTAACACCTGAGCTAGCAACTGTGAAAGTCCTTGAGCTAGCCCCTTAGCTAGCACCTAAGCTAAAACCTGGGCTAGCCCCTGAGCTAACACCTTAGCTAGAACCTGAGCTAGCACCTGAGCTAGCACCTGTACTAGCACTTGGGCTAGCACCTGAGCTAACACCTGGGCTAGCAGCTGGGCTAGCACCTGAGCTAACACCTGGGCTAGCATCTAAGCTAGCACCTGAGCTAAGACCTGGGCTAGCACCTGAGCTAGCACCTGGGCTAGCATCTGAGCTAACACCTGAGCTAGCAACTGTCCTAGTCTTTGAGCTAGCCCCTTAGCTAGCACCTAAGCTAAAACCTTGGCTAGACCCTAAGCTAACACCTGGGCTAGCACCTGAGCTAGAACCAAGGCTATCACCTGAGCTAGCACCTGGGCTAGCACCTGAGCTAACATCTGAGCTAGCACATGAGCTAAATCCTGGGCTAGCATCTGAGCTAGCACCTGGGCTAAAGCCTGGGCTAGCACCTGAGCCAGCACCTGGGCTAGCACATGAGCTAACTTCTGGGCTAGCATCTGAGCTAGCACCTGGGCTAGCCCCTGAGCTAACACCTAGGCTAGCACTTGGGCTAGCACCTGAGCTAACACCTGAGCTAGCAACTGTGCTAGTCCTTGAGCTAGCCCCTTAGCTAGCACCTAAGCTAAAACCTGGGCTAGCCCCTGAGCTAACACCTTAGCTAGAACCTGGGCTAGCACATGAGCTAGCACCTGTGGTAGCACTTGGGCTTGCACCTGTACTAACACCTGAGCTAGCCCCTGAGCTAACACCAGAGCTAGAACCTGGGCTAGAACCTGAGCTAGCACTTGGGCTAGCACCTGAGCTAACTCCTAGGCTAGCATATGAGCTAGCAACTGGGCTAGCACCTGAGGAAACACCTTAGCTAGAACCTGGATCAGCATCTGAGCTAGCACCTGTGATAGCACTTGGGCTAGCACCTGAACTAACTCCTGACCTAGCCCCTCAGCTAACACTTGAGCTAGAACCTGGGCTAGAACCTGAGCTAGCAACTGTGCTAGCCCCTGAGCTAGCACCTGAGATAGCACCTGAGCTAAAGCCTGGGCTAGCACCTGAACCAACACCTGGGCTAGCACCTGAGCTAACTCCTAGGCTAGCATATGAGCTAGCAACTGGGCTAGCCCCTGAGCTAACACCTTAGCTAGAACCTGGGCTAGCACCTGAGCTAGCACCTGTGCTAGCACTTGGGCTAGCACCTGTTCTAACACCCTAGCTAGCCCCTGAGCTAACACCAGAGCTAGAACCTGGGCTAGAACCTGAGCTAGCACCTGGGCTAGCCCCTGAGCTAACACTTTAGCTAAAACCTGGGCTAGAACCTGAGCTAGCACCTGGGCTAGCACCTGAGCTAGCACCTGAGCTAGCAACTGTGCAAGAACATGAGCCAGCACCTGGGCTAGCACCTGAGCTAACACCTTCGCTAGAACCTGGGCTAGGACCTGAGCTAGGACCTGGGCTAGCAACTGTGCTAGTCCTTGAGCTAGCCCCTTAGCTAGCACCTAAGCTAAAACATGGGCTAATACTTGAGCTAACACCTGAGCTAGCACCTGAACTAACACCTTGACTAGCCCCTGAGCTAGAAACCTTGAGCTAACACCTGAGCTAGAAACGGGGCTAGCCCCTGAGCTTGCCCTTGAGCTAGCACCTGAGCTAAAACCTGGGCTAGCCCCTGAGCTAACACCTGGGCTTGAACTTGAGCTACCACATGAGCTAGCACCTGAGCTAAAACCTGGGCTAGCCCTGAGCTAACCCTTGAGCTAGCATCTGAGCTAAAACCTGGGCTAGCCCCTGAGCTAACACCTGGGCTAGCACCTGAGCGAACATATGAGCTAGCCCCTTAGCTAACACCTAAGCTAGGACCTGGGCTAGCAACTGTGCTAGTCCTTGAGCTAGCCCCTTAGCTAGCACCTGAGCTAGCACCTGAGCTAGCACCTGTACTAGCACTTGGGCTAGCACCTGAACTAACACCTGTACTAGCCCCTGAGCTAACACCTGAGCTAGAAACTGGGCTAGCACCTGAGCTAAGACCTGGGCTAGCACCTGAGCTAACACCTGAGCTAGCACCTGAGCTAACATTTGAGGTAGAAACTGGGCTAGCACCTGAGCCAGCACCTGGGCTAGCACCTGAGCTAACACCTGGGCTAGCATCTAAGCTAGCACCTGAGCCAGCACCTGGGCTAGCACCTGAGCTAACACCTGGGCTAGCATCTGAGCTAGCACCTGCGCTAGCCCCTAAGCTAACAACTTAGCTATAACCTGGGCTAGCCCCTGAGCTAACACCTGGGCTAGCACCTGAGCTAGAACCAAGGCTATCACCTGAGCTAGCACCTGGGCTAGCACCTGAGCTAACACCTGGGCAAGCACATGAGCTAAATCCTGGGCTAGCATCTGAGCTAGCACCTGGGCTAAAGCGTGGGCTAGCACCTGAGCCAGCACCTGGGCTAGCACATGAGCTAACGCCTGGGCTAGCATCTGAGCTAGCACCTGGGCTAGCCCCTGAGCTAACACCTAGGCTAGCACTTGTGCTAGCACCTGAGCTAACAGCTGAGCTAGCAACTGTGCTAGTCCTTGAGCTAGCCCCTTAGCTAGCACCTAAGCTAAATCCTGGGCTAGCCCCTGAGCTAACAACTTAGCTAGAACCTGGGCTAGCACCTGAGCTAGCACCTGGGCTAGCATCTAAGCTAGCACCTGAGCTAGCAACTGTCCTAGTCCTTGAGCTAGCCCCTTAGCTAGCACCTGAGCCAGAACCAGGGCTAGCACCTGAGCTAACACCTGGGCTAGCATCTAAGCTAGCACCTAAGCTAGCCCCTAAGCTAACAACTTAGCTAGAACCTGGGCTAGCCCCTGAGCTAGCACTTGGGCTAGCATCTGAGCTAGCACCTGAGATAGCAACTGTCCTAGTCCTTGAGCTAGCCCCTTAGCTAGCACCTGAGCCAGCACCTGGGCTAGCACCTGAGCTAACACCTGGGCTAGCATCTAAGCTAGCACCTGCGCTAGCCCCTGAGCTAACAACTTAGCTAGAAC
>OY747701.1:57644995-57759995 GCA_963556495.2 Valencia hispanica
AGCTAATACATGGGCTAGCAATTAAGCTAAAACACGTGAGCTAGCCCCTGAGCTAACACCTTAGCTAGAATTTGGGCTAGCACCTGGGTTGGCACTTGGGCTAGCACCAAAACTGACATCTGAGTAAGCCCTTGAGCTAAAACCTCAGCAAGAACCGGGGCTAGCACCTTAGCCAATACCTGGGTTAGCACCTTAGCTAACACCTGGGCTAGCACCTGAGCTAGCACCTGGGCTAGCACCTGAGCTAGCACCTAAACCAACACCTGAGCTAGCAACTGTGCTAGCCCTTGAGCAAGCCTCTTAGCTACGACCTGAGCTAAAACCTGGGCTAGCCCCTTAGCCAGCACCTGACCCTAAACCTGGGTTAGCCCCTGAGCTAACACTTGGGGTTGCACCTAAGCAAACACCTGGGCTAGCAGCTGGGCTAGCACCTGAACTAACACCTGGGCTAGCATCTGAGCTTGCACCTGGGCTAGGCCCTGAGCTGACACCTTAGCTAGAACCTGGGCAAACCCCTTAGCTAGCACTTGAGCTAACAACTGAGCTAATACATGGCTAGCAACTGAGCTAACACCTGGGCTAGCACCTGAGCTAGCACCTGAGCCAGCAACTTTGCTAGCACCTGAGTTAGCAACTGAGCTAATACATGGGCTAGCAACTGAGCTAACACCTGAGCTAACGCCTGAGCTAACACCAGATCTAGCACCTGAGCTAGCCCCTGAGCTAACACCTGAGCTAGCACCTGAGCTAGCACCTGAGCTAGCACATGACCTAGCACATGACCTAGCAACGGTTCTTGCCCTTTAGCTAGCCCTTTAGTCAGCACCTGACCCTAAACCTGGGTTAGCCCCTGAGCTAACACCTGGTGGTTGCACCTAAGCAAACACCTGGGCTAACAGCTGGGCTAGCACTTGAGCTAACACCTGGGCTAGAATCTGAGCTAGCACCTTAGCCAATACCTGGTTTAGCACCTGAGCTAACACCTGGGCTAGCACCTGAGCTAGCACCTGGGCTAGCACCTGAGCAAGCACCTGAACTAGCATCTAAGCTAGCAACTGTGCTAGCCCTTGAGCAATTCCCTTAGCTAGGACCTGAGCAAAAACCTGGGATAGCCCCTGAGCTAACACCTGGGCTAGCACCTGAGCTAACACCTGGGCTAGCATCTGAGCTAGCACCTGGGCTAGCCCCTTAGATAGCACCTGAGCTAACACCTGGGCTAGCATCTTAGCTAGCACCTGGGCTAGCCCCTTAGATAGCACCTGAGCTAACACCTGGGCTAGCCCCTGAGCTAACACCTGGGCTAGCACCTGAGCTAACACCTGGGCTAAAAGCGGGCTAGTACCTGAGCTAAAACCTGTGCTATCACCTGAGCTAGCAACGGAGCTAGAATTTAGGCCAGAACCTTGGTTAGCACCTGGGCTAGCACCTGAACTAACACCTGAGCTAGCCCCTGAGCTAACACCTGAGCTGCAACTTGGGCTAGCACCTGAGCTAGCACTTAGGCTAGCACCTCAGGTAACACCTGGGCTAACATCTGAGCTAGCACCTGGGCTAGCCCCTCAGCTAAAACCCTAGCTAGAACCTGGGCTAGCACCTTGGCTAGCCCCTGAGCGAACACCTTAGCTATAACCTGGGCTAGCACCTGAGCTAACACCTGGGCTAGCAGCTCGGCTAGCACCTGAGCTAACACCTGGACTAGCATCTGAGCTAGTACCTGGGCTAGCACCTGAGCTAACACCTGGGATAGCTATAACCTGGGCTAGCACCTGAGCTAAAACCTGGGGTAGCAGCTGGGCTAGCACCTGACCCAAAACCTGGGTTAGCCCCTGAGCTAACACCTGGGCTAGCAGCTGGGCTAGCACCTGAGCTAACACCTGGGCTAGCATCTGAGCTAGCGCCTAGGCCATCACCTGAGCTAACACCTTGGCTAGCATCTGAGCTAGCACCTGGGCTAGTCCCTGAGCTGACAACTTAGCTAGAACCTGGGCAAACCCCTAAGCTAGAACTTGAGCTAGAAACTGAGGTAATACATGGCTAGCAACTGAGCTAAAACCTCAGCTAGCACCTGAGCTAGCACCTGAGCTAGCACCTGAGCTAGCCCCTGAGCTAGTACCTGAGCTAAAACCTGGGCTAGCCACTGATCTAACACCTGGGCTTGTCCCTGGGCTAGCTCCTGAGCTAACACCTGAGCTAACACCTGTGCTAGTAACTGTGCTAGCAACTGAGCAAGCAACTGTGCTAGCACCTGAGCTAGCAACTGAGCTAATACATGGACTAGCAACTGAGCTAACACCTGAGCTAACGCCTGAGCTAGCACCAGAGCTAGCACCTGAGCTAGCCCCTGAGCAAACACCTTAGCTAGAATTTTGGCTAGCACCTTAGCCACCACCTAGGCTAGCACCTGAGCCAACACCTGGGCTAGCACCTGAGCTAGCACCTGAGCTAGCACCTGGGCTAGCAACTGAGCTGGCACCTGAGCTAGCAACTGTGCTAGCCCTTGAGCAAGCCCCTTAGCTAGCACCTGAGCTAAAACCTGGGCTAGCCCCTGAGCTAACACCTGGGCTAGCACCTGAGCTAACACCTTGGCTAGCATCTGAGCTAGCACCTGGGCTAGCCCCTTAGCTAGCTCCTGAGCTAACACCTGAGCTAACACCTGAGCTAGTAACTGTGCTAGAACCTGAGCTAGCAACTGTGCTAGCACCAGAGCTAGCACCAGAGCTAGCACCTGAGCTAGCCCCTGAGCTAACACCTGAGCTAGAATTTGGGCTAGCACCTGGGTTGGCACTTGGGCTAGCACCTGAACTAACACCTGAGCTAGCCCTTGAGCTAACACCTGAGCTAGAACCTGGGCTAGCACCTAAGCTAACAACTGAGCTAGCACCTGAGCTAACACCTGAGCTAGCCCCTGAGCTAGTACCTGTGCTAACACCTGGGCTAGCACCTGAGCTAACACCTGAGCTAACACCTGAGCCAACACCTGGGGTAGCACTTGAGCCTTCACCTGAGCTAGCACCTGTGTTAAAACCTGAGCTAACACCTGGGATAGCACCTGAGCTGACACCAGAGCTAGCACCTGAACTAACACCTGGGCTAGAACCTGAGCTAACACTTGGGCTAGCACCTGAGCTAACAATTGAGCTAGCAACTGAGTTTTTACCTGTGTTAAGATAAGTTAAGTTAAGAGATACTTTAATAATCCCCGTGGGGAAATTAAGTTTCGGTACAACCAATCCAAGATCATACAAACAATTACAAACATTAACACATTACAGGATTTGGAAGACCGCGGTAGCAGCCGGCTTTACCAGC
Source organism: Valencia hispanica (assembly GCA_963556495.2). NCBI lineage: Eukaryota > Metazoa > Chordata > Actinopteri > Cyprinodontiformes > Valenciidae > Valencia > Valencia hispanica. Next base: position 57,648,305 of record OY747701.1, read on the forward strand.
GCCCCTTGTCGCAGATAGAAATGATTCACAATAGGAGGGGGGGTGAACAGGGAAAAAAAAAAGGCAACATAGCCCAGCCCCCTACAGGGAGCCGAGCCGAGGTGCTGAAAAAACCACTGCAAAAACATATAAGCACATGTATCGGTCATAACATATGAGAACACAAATGGGACGGGGGGGGAGGTTCGGGAACCCTCCGTACAGAGAAACCGGTCGCGGCCATCCAAAGCACGCGCCCATCATTTCGCTGTCTGAAGAGTGGGCAGGAGTCTTAGGGTTCCGCGAGCATGTTGAAATCCAGGACTGCGTGCATGTCTGTAGCTGTGGCGTGAGCGTGCGTGCATGTATGTGTGCATTAATGTGAGACAATGAAACTCCTCTCAGTTCAATCCCAGAGTCTGTCGCCTGTGATGTAATATACAACCTTGGGACTGAGTCAGGGAACTCACAGGCTCATGTGGGGGATGGGGGAGTGGGGTGGGATGGAGCGTCCTTTTGCACACACATCCAACGGAGTTTTTGTTTGGTCTACCAAGACCAGGGAGTCGAATTCCAGTAGATAAGAAGTTGTTGTTTTAGAGCCAGGCGAAGATCACTTTTTCTCTTGCCTAAGAGTCTGTCAGTGGTCCGAGTTCAGTCCAAATGGCCAAATCGTGGGTCAGATTACCTTCCAGCCGGCTGAGAACTTCTCCAAGTTATTACCCAAGCAGTGAAACAAGTCCAATTTTGCTCGCACATCAATAGTCTGAGTGTTGACAGCACAGCAACCTTCCTGTAGCCTAGGCAGCCTGCCAATTGCTGCCTTTAAGCTTGAAGTTTACGATACCTCAGAAAATCCACCTGCGATAATCAGCAGATATCCGGTTATCATGAATCCAATTATATAAATGTTTCCAACGTCCTCGATGGCCAAAAGTGAGAGACACAAGATCCTCCACGATGTTCCATCGGAACAACTCGGCTCTCCCTTTTAGCCGTTCTCCGGGAAAAAAATTGATTAATTGTATCAAGAGACCAGGTGACCAGAACCAGATCCAGAACCATAGTTGTTCTTTCCGGAGGAGAATGCAAAGAGAGGCTCCAAAAATAGTTGACAAGACAAAAGAATGCAGAAGTAGACAACAGTAGGGAGGGAAAGAGAAAAGTGTCCATCCTCGAGGAGAGCAGGATGGACACCTGAGATAAAACACCTGGGCTAGAACCTGAGCTAACACCTGAGCTAACACCTGAGATAAAACACCTGGGCTAGAACCTGAGCTAACACCTGAGCTAACACCTGGGCTAACACCTGATCTAACACCTGATCTAACACCTGGGCTAGCACCTGAGGTAACACCTGACCTAGTAACTGTGCTAGCACCTGAGCTAATACCTGAACTAGCACCTGAGCTAGCACCTGAGGTAGCACCTGAGCTAAAACCTGGACTAGCACCTGAGCCTACACCTGAGCTACCACCTGAGTTAGCACCTGAGCTCACCTGAGCTAGCACCTGTGCTAACACCTGATCTAACACCTGAGCTAACACCTGGGCTAGCACCTGAGCTAGCACCTGAGCCAACACCTGACCTAGCAACCGTGCTAGCACCTGAGCTAATACCTGGGCTAGCCCCTGAGCTAACACCTTAGCTAACACCTGATCTAGCACCTGTGCTAACAACTGAGCTAGCACCTGAGCTAACACCTGAGCTAGCACCTGATCAAGCACCTGAGCTAATACCTGGGCTAGCCCCTGAGCTAACACCTGTGCTAGAACCTGTGCTAACACCTGATCTAACACCTGAGCTAACACCTGAGCTAGCCCCTGAGCTAGCACCTGAGCTAGCACCTGAGCTAAAACCTGGGCTAGCCCCTGAGCTAACACCTGAGCTAACACCTGAGCTAGCACATGAGCTAACACCTGAGCTAACACCTGGGCTAGCACCTGAGCTAACTCCTGAGCTAACACCTGAGTTAGCACCTGAGCTAACACCTGGGCTAGCCCCTGAGCTATCACCTAAGATAACACCTGAGCTAACACAGATTATCAGCTAATCCCAAATTAAATGTACAGGTAAATGGTCAAAGTTTTCAGCAAGTTAAGAAGGTGAAGCTACTTGGACTCAATCACGGGCTGACCACATCAGCAAAGTTGTCGCAAAGATGGGTAGAGCTTTTGCCGTGACACGTAAATGTGCACTGTTTCAAAATCCACAGCTGTTGTTTGTACATTAGTTTTACGTCATCCAGATTACTGTTTAGCTGTATGGTCAGCAGTTCTTAACTGTCATTTAAAAAAGTTACAGATCGCGCAAAACAAGGCTGCAAGACGGGTTCTTGGTTGTTCTTTAGGAACTAACACCACAGAAATGCATGATTGTCTTTCTTGGCCGATGGTCAAGTAAAGACTCTCTGCTAATACACTGTTATTTTTCTATAGAATTATTGATACCCAGACTCCTAAAATTCTTTATAATAACACAATTTTCTGCTCAAATGTGCATTCCAAGCTTACAAGAGTGGCAAAGAGTCGACAGATTACTTCACCTCAACCTAAGTCTGATTCGATGAAGAGGACTGTTTTTGTGGATCAATTGTGTTGTGGAACAATCTTCCAGTTGTGGTTTGTGATAATAAAGGTAAATACAGTTTTAAAAAGAAACTAAGACTGTACCTGTATTCTAAACCGCAGTATCTGTATCAGTTAAATGAAGGGTTGTCAATTGTTATTAGGCTGTAGTTTTTATTCAGTTTTAGTTTTTTTATGTCTTATTGTTTTGTTTTTGCTTTGATAGCAAGTGTGTTAAATTTGTGTTTGTAATGCTGTTCGGACCCCAGGAAGACTAGTTGTCATTTGTCGGTCAGCAAATGGGGATCCTTTTAAATAAACAGTAAACCTTAAAGTAGTGCATAAATGCATAAAATGCAGATGTGTCTCTGAAGATGGACTGAGGCTGTTTGCTGGCCGGGTCTCTGCTGTTGGTCCAGGTTTGATCTGTAAAGCGGAGCTCTCAGAGTGTTTGCTCTCTCCGTCCACATTTCGTTGCCAGGTTCTGCTGCCTGCCAGGTTAGATCCATCTCATTAAACAGTCACACCTCCCAAAAGGCTGCGCTCTCACCCAGCCATGTCCTCTCCCTGTTTGCTCAGTCTGTCTGCACCGTCCTCCGGGTGTGTCCGGATAATTAGAGCTGGAGGGCCAGATGAAGGGGTGAAGCGGCGGAGGCAGGAAAGGCACATGGAAGTTGTTGGCGTGAATCAGTGTTTGTTTTTTCACAGCTTGCCTGTGAATATAAAGGTTCTGCTGAACCGTAGCTCGTATCGGCCTCTGTGCTGATACGTGAGTCTAAACGGATTTAACAGAACTCGTCTTCCGCCCAAACAAAGACAGACGGCAGCCTGCAGACGGCAGCTGAAGGAAAGCCGTTTCTTGCGGTTTGCTCTGAAGACTAAAGGAAATGTCTCCTGGTTGTACCAGAACTATTCAACAAGCCTATCAGAGATTTCACCCCACAGGAGCCCAAACCTTTTGGCTTTTGCTCCTTTGGACACATTTATGGAGGAACATTCTAGTGAACCAGTTCTCTTGGCCTAAGTCAAATAAGGACAATCTAAAATGAATTATTGTTTTAGGATATGTTGGGAAAAAACCTTCTTAACTGATCTAATTTAACCTTAAACTTCATTTGTATAAGTTAAAATAGTTCAACTGTGAATGTATTTGTGCTAAAAACCTTTCAATACCAAAACTTTTCAGGCTAACTGCTAAATGAAGTTCTGTATGATTTAAAGTTGTGCATGCTCCAGCACAGCTGATTAAAACTGTTAAATTATCTCCTTATAGGCGAGTATTGATTTCTGCAGGATCCAGGTCAGGCCAGGTATGTAAGCATCTGATATATAAAGACACCAGCCTTCACGGAGCAGAACTGTCCTCCTCAGTTTGCCTAGGGTCTTTCCGCATATTCTCCCTGTGCATGAATGGGTTCTCTCCAGGTACTCCTGTTTTCTAAAAAAAAAACTCCAAAGAGAGGCATCTTGATCAGGTGAATCGCCTGAGTGTGGAGCAGCAGTGGCTCCACGCTTCACCTCATCTCTAAGGAAGAGTCCAGCCAACCTACAGAGGAAACCTCGTTCAGCTTAGTGACTCCAGGATGTTTGGGTCGAGACCTGTTTCTCACGACAAGGAGAGGGTTGGAACACAGAACCTCACAAAGCAAGCCTCTCTTCTAATCAGCAAGCTTGTATTTAAAAGAACAGCCCCCCCCCACCCCCCCCCTTTAAAGTTTAGGTAAAGGTTGTTTAAAGTGCAGCCCAGGGGTCATTTGTGGCCCATGGGTTGATTTTGTGAAATCACAGCGACCCATATCCCTAAAATTTCGGAAATTATATAGTTTTCTTTTAGGAAGCGAGAGACCCTCTTTATATTTCACATCTAGCATGAATTACAGATCAGTTTTCTACAAAACTCAAATCCCTTTGTTTCCCCCATGACAATATTCCATTTGTGTTTTATTGTTGGACCAGTAAAACCAAAAAAAAAAATTACACTAAATTAATTAATTAATTGATATAGCTTTTCAAATTAAATTCAATTTCAATTCAGTTTATTTATATAGCGCCAATTTACAACAGATTTCATCTCAAGGCACTTAACAAGAAGTCATTTCAATACATTTATACAAACATTCCAATCAGTTAAAAAGTTTCCAATTTAAGGAATCCCAGCAGATTGCGTCAGTCATTGGCGTGAGGTTGGGCAGACTTTCCAACCACAGCAATCCTTCAGCAATCCCTCATACTGAGCAAGCATGTAGCGACGGTGGAGAGGAAAACTCCCCTTTAACAGGAAGAAACCTCCAACAGAACCAGGCTCAGTAGGAGCGGCCATCTGCCACGACCGTCTGGGGGTTTGAGAAGACAGAGCAGAAACACAGAAGGAACAGAAGATCTGATATAAGAGAACTTTCTATGTTACAGAATGTAAAAAGTTGATAACAGGACACAGTGGATGTTCAGTTACTGGGAGCATCATGCCAGTCGATGCCCCCCCGTCCAACAGGGCATTGCAGCCAAGCAGGATACCAGACCAGGTATATCTTCTATGGAGAGAAAAACACTGAGAGAAAACAAAGTTAACAGTCGAAATAACAGAATGTACTGTAATACAACTGGAGAGTAGTAGGAGAGAAGGAAGTAGCAGAGTGAAGAAAATTGGTAAGTCTGTCCTCCAGCAGTCTAAGCCTATAGCAGCATAACTACAGAGATAGCTCAGGATGACCTAAGCCACTCTAACTATAAGCTTTATCAAAAAGGAAAGTTTTAAGCCTGGCCTTAAAAGTAAACAGAGTGTCTGCCTCACGGACTAAAGCTGGGAGCTGGTTCCACAGGAGAGGAGCCTGATAACTAAAAGATCTGCCTCCCATTCTACTTTTAGAAATCCTAGGAACTACAAGTACTCAAAAGATTCTAACAATTAGAGGATCATTCTGTACTTTAGTACCAAACTCATTACCAGTGTCATCCCCACTCAACACCAATGTAGAGAAAATGTATGAATTCCAAAAACTAAACTAAAAAACTTGATGAAATCATTAACCAATTAAGCTCCTCCTCTTGTTGTCTCAATATTGTACCCACGTTTTTTCTTAAAGTTCTTCATGTCATGGGGTCTGATCTACTTTAAATTGTTAACTCATCCCTGCTATCAGCTGTCTTCCCCCAGGCTTTAAAAACAGCAGTTATTAAACCACTGCTAAAAAAGAAGAATCTGGACAACATATTAATGCAGAACTACAGGCCGATCTCTATTCTTCCATTCACAAGAAAAATAGTTGAAAAAGCTGTTTCAGCAGTTAAAAACTTCATAACAATGACAAACCGTTTTGATGTTTTTCAGTCTGGTTTCCGTGCTCACCACAGCACCGAGACTGACCTAGTCAAAGTTTTCAATGACATCCGCATAAATACAGACTGTGGTGGACCCACAGAGCTGGTTCTGTTGGACCTCAGTGCAGCATTTGACACTGTTGATCATGATATCTTATTGGAACGACTGGAGAGCTGGGTCGGACTCTCTGGTACAGTACTTGGCTGGTTCGAGTCTTACCTAAAGAACAGGGACTTCTCTGTGTGTCACAACAGACAGAAATCCCCATCCTGGGGCCCCTCTTATTTATCATCTACATGCTCCCACTAGGCAAGATTATAGCAACCAATAAGATTTGCTACCATAACTATGCAGATGATACTCAGGTCTACATTACGATGTCACCAGGTGACTTTGAACCCATCCAAACCCTAAGTAAATGCATCGAGCAAATAAATAGATGGATGTGCCATAACTTTCTCCAGCTGAACAGAAACAAAACTGAAGAAATTATTTTTGGACCTAAAATAAAATAAAACCATCAATAGTCAGCACACAGCTTCAGTTAATCCAGCTAGAAACTACTGATCAGGCCTGAAATCTAGGTGTAGTAATGGACTCAGACCTGAACCTCCAGGGTCACATAAAGGCAATAACAAGGTCAGCGTTCTATCACCTGAAGAACATCTCTAGGATTAAAGGACTGATGTCGCAACACGACCTAGAAAACTCATTCATTCGTTTATCTTTAGTCGGATTGATTACTGCAACAGCATCTTCACAGGTCTGCCTAAAAAGTCAATCAGACAGCTGCAGCTGATCCAGAACGCTGCTGCTCGCGTTCCTCACTAGAACCAGGAAAGTAGAGCACATCACCCCAGTTCTAAAGTCCTTACACTGGCTCCCTGTAGCTCAGAGAATAGACTTCTAAATACTCCTACTAGTTTATAAATCATTGAATGGCTTAGCACCAAAATATGTTGAAGATCTACTGCTACTATAGCAACCCCCACCAGACCACTCAGGTCCTCTAATTCCAGTCTACTCAACATCCCTAGAATCAGAACCAAACATGGAGAAGCAGCTTTCAGTTTCTATGCTCCTCTAATCTGGAACAAACTTCCTGACGACTGCAAAGCTGCTGAAACACAGAGTTATTTTAAATCAAGGCTAAAAACCATCTGTTTAGAGCTGCCTTTGATTAATGTTTTAATGTGTTATTTGTTTTGTGTGTGTTATGCTTTATTGCTATTTTTACTATATCCCCTAATCATGTAAAACACTTTGAATTGCCTTGTCGTTGAGAGTGTGCTATACAAATAAAATTGCCTTGCCTTTTGCATTAATTACTGCTTCAATGAGGCGTGGCATGGATGCTATCAGCCTGTAACTCTGCTGAGATGTTATGGAAGACCAGGATGCTTCAATTGAAGCATTCAGCTCTTCTGCATTGTTCCATCTTATGTCTCTCATCTTTCTCTTGGCAATGCTCCATAGATTCTCTATGGGGTTCTAATTTTCTGAGACTTTGAATTTGGGGTTTTCATAAGCAGTAAGCCATAATCATCAAAATTCTAACAACTAAAGGCTTGTAATATCTGGCTTTGCATGTAATGAGTCTATATCAGATTTTAGTTTCACCTTTTAAGTTCAAATACTAAAATAAATGAACTTTTGCACGATATTCAAATTTTTCGAGTTAAATTTAATCATTTCTTTAATAAAAAAGGTTTAGACACCACAGCTAAAAGTAAATGTTTCAGTCTTGGTCACTGTAGATGGTTTAAATTCACCATTAAAGGTCTCATTTACTCGTTTCTTTAAACAAATTTCCTGTGGTCTCTATTATGAATGAATTTTCTGTGGAAAAAATTGCTTTCTAGTTCCTGTTTCAGGAGGTTGCGGTCTTTGGGAGAGGGGAAATGGCAGGATAACAAGTCTAACTCATTAATGTTAATGATATGCAAACATCTCACCTCTGATTGGCTAACAGCAGTGAGAGTCTTATGCTGCCTTTACACAATTAACTAACTTAACCTTACTTAACCTTGCTCCAAAGACAAATTCCAACACTTTCTTCCTTAACTTCTCTTTGTTGGGTAAAAAAATGCAACGCTGATGTGTATCTCCACAAATAACACAAGCCTGAACATGTTCCGCCATGTTGTGGAGTTGCTAACGTTTAGCTTCAACTAGCAGAGACGCGCTCTGTTCTCCTGGCCTTAAAATCAATACAGCCTTCCTGTGGCCGGTAGCAAGCCAAGGTGGGCGGTCCATGAATACTAATTATCTCTGACAAAGAAGAAACTGGCTGTTTCTGACTCGCTCGTTTTTTGCCATCTATTTCCTATCTGCTGCTAATGCAGGTAATGGGAGTTGGAGAGGTTATTCACGTGCGGCATGCATATGCAACTCAGAGTAGCCGATTGTATTTCATAAAGTACTAATGTTACCGTTTCTGAGTGAACAAGACCTTTAAATGTTCCTTACCCTAAGTAATTACTCTTCTGCCTGATTCTCCAGACTCAGATTACTCTTACTGTCGTCTACTGCCTGTAAGATGCTTCCCGCTCAGAAGTACTCTACAGACCCCTCTTAAAATAAAATAAAAATCAGCCTTACCATGAATAAAAAGTGAGAGTAAGTACTTAGCTGGTCAGTCTGGCTTTGTGGTGTTCTGGTATTTTTTACTCCACACAAATCATGTCATATTTCAGCCTCCTGCGGGACAGAAGAGGGTCTGAATTTAAAAAACCAGAGGAGTCAGTGATCCTAATGCAATAGGTGTTGTAGATGTTCTGATTATAAGGGGTTTCCTTCAAAATACTCCCAGATGGTCCTCTTGCAGCTCCTCAATATTCGTGTGTGGCTGAGCAGATGGGACATTAATTTGGACTAAATGGGCGGGACGTCCAGGGTGGATGCGGTAAGCTGTTTAAGACCCTGTTTCATTAAAACCTGTTTACATCTGCTCATGCTTGTTCATTAGACAGAAACTGATCACCATGAAGACGCTTCTATCTGCAGATGTTTATGATTTTATTTTATCCCGCCCAACCACCACCAACATTAAATAAACTGTCATCATGATTTGAGGAGGTAGCCTGGATTTCACGCCTTAGATTTGACTGAACTGTGTTGAGGGATGGAATAAAACCCAGGAGAACTGGTAAAATGTGATGAAGAGATGAAGGAGATGCACACCCTGCTGCTGCAGCAGCGTTCAACTTCTCCACCTGCACTCGTTGCTACAACCCATGCAGACCCCTCAGGTCATCAGAGACCTGCTTACTCAGAGATTCCAGGACCAGAACTGAACAAGGAGAGCCACCCGGGCCGGCGTTTGTTTTCCGTGCTCCTCAAACTCCCTGAAAACCTGAGATGTTCCAGAAACGGTTGGCTTCTTTAAATCATGTCTAAAAACATTATTGTGCCTTTCCCAACTACTAACACCCCTAATATGTCACATGGAATACATTTTATTGGTATTTTAAGCGATAAACCAACACCCAGTAGTGTGTTTTAGTGAATAAAATGTAAAAAAAAAAAAAAACAACAAAATCTGAAAAGTGTGGTTCACATTTGTCCTCTGCACATACCGATACAGACTTTTTAACTGATTCTTCTTAGCAGAACAGCTCAAGCTGAGTCAGATTGGATGGAGGGCATCTGTCAACATTAGTTTGCTATTGGCATTAAGTCTGGGCTTTGACTAGGCCATTCTAACCCATGAACCAGCTTCGATCTAAACCCTCCCATTGTATCTCCCTAAGTTACCACCCTTAGCTGTGTGCTTAGGGTGGTTGTCCTGCTGGAAGGTGATCTTCCACCCCAGCCTTAGATCTTCTGGAATCCCTAACGGGTTCCAGGATTGATTGCCTTCCCCGTCACCGCTGAAGTAAGGCATCCCCACATCATGATGCTGTCACTACCATGGCTCACTATGTTGTTGGTGTGTTCAGGGTATTAGCTCACCATGGCACAAAGGATTTTGCATCTAGGTCAAAAGGTTATGTTTTAATCTCATAGCAGCTTCTTCCACATGTTTAATGGGTTTCCTTCATGGCTTCTGGCAAACTTCAAACACGATTTATTTAGGCAAGGCAAGGCAAGTTTATTTGTATAGCACAATTCATGTTATAAGACAATTCAAAGTGCTTTACATAAAACATCAAAAGCATTACAGCAGGGTGCAGAAAAAGCAAAAGTACAGAAATAAAAACCATCATTTAAAATTAACCAAAAAAGTAAATAAAAAATCTATCTTAAAAGAAGCCGTGCAGATTTAAAACTTAGAATAAAAACCTAATCAAAAGCAGCTGAGAAAAGGTGGGTCTTTAACCTGGATTTAAATAAACGGTGTGTTTCAAACTTTCAGCTGATCTGAGGCTTTCTGGGAGTTTGTTCCAGACATGTGGAGCATAGAAGCTGAACGCAGCTTCTCCATGTCTGGTTCTGACTCTGGGAACTGATAAAAGACTGGATCCAGATGACCTGAGGGGTCGGGTAGGTTCATCCTGGGTCAAGAGATCACTGATGTATTTTGGTCCTAAACCATTCTGAGCTTTATAGACCAGCAGCAGAACTTTGAAGTCTTTCCTCTGACAGACAGGCAGCCAGTGTAAAGACCTCAGAGCTGGACTGATGTGGTCCACTTTTTTGGTCTTAGTGTTATTTTTAGCCAGAAATCTGGCAAAAAGGCCAGATTTGCCTTAAACTTCTCCCTGACCTGTCTGCTGCGTTCCTTGGTCTCTTGGTTCTCTAATATTCTCCAAAAAATCTCTGACGCCAGAAACCGAACAGCTGCATTCACACTGAGATTAAATTACACACAGGTGGACTAATTAGGAGATTAATGAGGGTAGAAATCACATCGCCTCATTATTCGATCCTCTTCAGATACCTGTCTCTGTTCTTTCACCTTCACTATCCTCATCCTGGGTCTCGCTCTCATCCTCACCGGTACTTCTCTTTGTAAACATTCCAGCAGCTCCTCTTCATTGTTGTTCAGATGACATGTTTAAACCCTCTTCTTCCTTAAAGGGATACAAAATTAGGCTGGATTCACTGCCTAAACGGAGAAAAGTGTTTGGGAATTAGAAGTAAAACCAGGTCGCCTGCAGAGTCCAGTAAAAGCCTGACCTTTACTGCAACCAACATCAAATTCATTTTTGTTAAATTGTAAAAAATAAAGCAAAATTTTGATGAACACTATATGCACCTAAACACACATTACCAAAACCTCATGTGTTGCCACAGAGACAGCATCCTGGTTTGCTGTTGCCTCAGGGTAAATAAGCAATTTACCATAATGGTGCTTTATTGCTTCAGGGCTACAGTTACATTTTAAAAAGGTTTCCATTATTTTAATAAGGAAATCAAATGCATTACTCATTTTTTAGTCTTAGTTTATTAACATTTTTTCAGGTGGAAAAGGTCAGGAGATATATTCAGACTGTTTGTGGAGCAAACATGACTTTCATATGATCTTAAGCTCTAGCACACTTGGGCTATAGAAGCTGGACAAAGATCTAAAACAATCCATCGAGTCTGACCTCTGAAGGGCTGAAAAATCCCAAACAGACAGAAAAACGAAGGTTTTGAAGTGGCCAAGTCAAGTTTGTTTATACAGCAACATTCACACATAGGGGAATACAAAATGATTTATAGAACATCAAAAGAAAAACAGAAAGAAAATAATTAAGCATTAAAGAACCAAAAATTTCTAACCGTTCATTAGTCATATACCTTGATCAAGCAAGTAATTTAATATTTTGTCTGTGTGATTACATCATTTTCACAAATTAGATCAGATTGAACTCTCCTACGTTCTCCTACTACTCTCCAATTGTAGATTATTTGCCTTTATTTCAACTTTTAACTTTATGTTCTCTCTGTTATTTACTCTTCAAAGAAGGCACACCTGGTCTGGTGTGCTGTTTAGCTGTGACCCTCCTAGAGAGGAGCATCAGTTAAGTAACTGCTGCCAACAACTTATTATTCGCCTTCTGTAGATGAAACACTGTGCCCTCTCTCTCAGTGTTTAACCCTGTCTTTTAATGTTTAAACCAGTTTCTCAGTATTTAACCATGTCTCTCAGCCTGTCTCTGTGTTCACCCCTGCCTCTCAGTGTTTAACCCTGTATTTTAATGTTTAACCCTGTCTCCTTGTGTTTAACCCTGTATCTTAATGTTTAACCCTGTCTCTCAGTGTTCAACCCTGTCTTTCAGGGTTTAACCCTGTATCTTAATGTTTAACCCTGTCTCCTTGTGTTTACCCCTGCCTCTCACTGTTTAACCCTGTATCTTAATGTTTAACCCTGTCTCCTTGTGTTTAACCCTGTATCTTAATGTTTAACCCTGTCTCCTTGTGTTTAACCCTGTATCTTAATGTTTAACCCTGTCTCCTTGTGTTTAACCCTGTCTTTCAGGGTTTAACCCTGTATCTTAATGTTTAACCCTGTATCTTAATGTTTAACCATGTCTCTCAGCCTGTCTCTGTGTTCACCCCTGCCTCTCAGTGTTTAACCCTGTATTTTAATGTTTAACCCTGTCTCCTTGTGTTTAACCCTGTATCTTAATGTTTAACCCTGTCTCTCAGTGTTCAACCCTGTCTTTCAGGGTTTAACCCTGTATCTTAATGTTTAACCCTGTCTCCTTGTGTTTACCCCTGCCTCTCACTGTTTAACCCTGAATCTTAATGTTTAACCCTGTCTCCTTGTGTTTAACCCTGTATCTTAATGTTTAACCCTGTCTCCTTGTGTTTAACCCTGTATCTTAATGTTTAACCCTGTCTCCTTGTGTTTAACCCTGTCTTTCAGGGTTTAACCCTGTATCTTAATGTTTAACCCTGTCTCCTTGTGTTTAACCCTGTATCTTAATGTTTAACCCTGTATCTTAATGTTTAACCATGTCTCTCAGCCTGTCTCTGTGTTCACCCCTGCCTCTCAGTGTTTAACCCTGTATTTTAATGTTTAACCCTGTCTCCTTGTGTTTAACCCTGTATCTTAATGTTTAACCCTGTCTCTCAGCGTTCAACCCTGTCTCCTTGTGTTTAACCCTGTATCTTAATGTTTAACCCTGTCTCCTTGTATTTACCCCTGCCTCTCACTGTTTAACCCTGTATCTTAATGTTTAACCCTGTCTCCTTGTGTTTAACCCTGTCTTTCAGGGTTTAACCCTGTCTTTTAATGTCTAACCCAGCCTTTTAGTGTTTAACCATGTCTCTCTCCTAGATAAAGCTATTGGCTGAGCTTCTACTTTGACTGTCTGTGCCCTCTTTCATCCTATAGGCCTTAAAATTCGCTCAGACTTTCTCTGTTTAGCTTCTCTACCAGATGAAGCAGCTAAAGGAGCTACTACTCCCATTAAAGGAGCTGTATGTAAGAAATGTATTTCAATTAATCATAAAATGGCCCTGATATGTTATTAGACATTAAGAAATCATGTTCATTTCAAATACTTATATCACTGACAACAGTAATATGGCCTAAATGTCTAATGTCTAACGTTACTACACCTAAAAGACGTCATTATCATTCAGAAATACGTCGTGACAAAGTCCGAAATAAAACAAGGATTTGTAAAGGAGATGCCTTTGCAAGATGGAGACGGCTGAAAACAGAGAAGAATTTGAAGACGGACGCAAACGTTGCTAATTTTTTCCTTTACAGGTAAGATTCATCTATGTTTGGCTAACTTGTACTTCATATAAATGGACATTTCAAATATTCACGACAGTAGAACAAAGTTATGCATGTTCGTGCAAAGTAACGTTACGTTAGCGCATATGGAGGAGGAGGGTCATCGAATTGAAAAGGTAAGGAAATAAAAACAGCAAGTCGTCATTGCTAACATTAGCGATGCATTATCAGAGCCCGTTTCTCTGTCATTAAAATTAAACATAATAAACAGGAAAAACAACTTACTGTGTAGGACTCGTCACTAGCCACTGAAAGCTCCTTGTAGCCGCCTACGTTCCTGCAGCCTATCTGGCAACCTCGAGTCGGGAGGGATACATCGCTCTACAGTAATTTGAAAGTGATTGCAGTGCCAGTTTTGGCCACAATCTTACATTCGGCTCCTTTAACTCTTAACTTTTTTGTTTACATAGAAAGTACTCCTGGGTCAGTGCATCTGTTTCTCTTTTGTTTTTATGCTCTGTGTTCTCAAGCTCCCAGCTGGTGTTGGCTGATGGCGGCTCACACTGAGCCAGGTTCTGGTTCTGATGGAGGTTTCTTTCTGTTAAAGGAGAGTTTTCCTTTCCACTGTTACTACATGCATACTGTTGGAAAGCTGTTTTCACTCTAATTTAAAGCCTCTCAAAGGAACAGACACCCATTTAATTTCTGACCCTGGGCTCTCTGGGCTCTTATTTCACCTTCCAGCGTGCTCGTTCATTTCTGTAAAAAGGAGCAATAAGAACAACAAACAACAATTATATATTTTAACAGCGAGACGTCGTTCGCTGGACTCAGTTCTAGTAACTGAGCACAGCTCTACGTCAGCATAACGTTTTTATTTGAAACAAGAGTTTGCATTAAACTCCTCCCACATAGATCTTCGTTTCAGAATGGTCAAAGCTTCTTCACAGAAGGAACACATGATGTACTACATTCTTCTTGATTGTTCACTGTTTCTAAGTGTTTCCACATGCACTACAGAATTAAACCCTCAGACATTTACAGAATTTCTATCTCTTCAATACTCAGTAGAAGGGATTGCTAAAAATCAATGACTCAATGCAATCTGCTGGTGTTTCCCTAGATAAAAACCTTTTAACCAGTTTGAATTATAAACAGAATTTGACGCATTGTTTGGAACTGACTTGAAATCTGTCTTCATGTCTGGGTTAAAATTACCTTTTGTAAAGTGCTTTGAGAAAATTCATGTGAATTGGTACTATATAAAAAAAACTAAATTGCCCAACTAAGATCTTGCTCTGCTTGTTTGCCTTTGGCAATATTGAAATATTTTATTTTTTCATGTAACTTTGTTGGTAGCTAGCTCCAGAAGAAACAGGCGAACTTCTCAGAGGTGGTTCTTCATACTTCAAACAGCCCCTTCAGCTGCCGTTTGAAGTTCAAGCATGAAGAACCTTTGAGGTGCGCACCCCTGTTGGAATTCATAATCCTGCAGTTAGTCACAACCTCAGAGCACCGAGTGTAGAGAAATTGATACCATGGTTATTGTACAAGATAAAAATAATAATTCGATGGTCAACAAGTTGTCAAAAATAGATAAATGTGACCTCAGAGGAAAAGGATGCAACAGGAAAACTAAAACCCGAATCCGGTCTGTCCTTTACTGCTTCCTCGGGAATTAATACTGTGAATAACTGCTCGTCATCAGTTCTTCAGGAGTTTGATCGGTTGACGGCTATAGAGCTAAAATGTGTGTCAACACAATGGAAAGACATCAGTAATGACCTTAGAGGAGCAGCTGTTGCTGTCCATCAATCTGGACAAATCCAAACCTGCTGCTTAAACTTTTTCTTTTATTCTTCAAGCTTTTCTTCTCTCCTTATGTCTACGAGAACATCCACCTGCAGGGAAGTTTCAGTTGAAAGCATGCCAGCAGGACAGCCACAGGCCCCATATGATCTACACCCCACCAGTCTGACCATTTCCCACTTATTTCCCAGCCTCCCCTGTGGTGTAAGAAGTGATGCAGCTCTGGTTTCTGATTACATCGTGATGTCTGAGTGGAGGTAAAGATCTGACACCGATGGTTGAATCACTTCCCGCTGAGCTCTCACCTTCGTCCTCCTCATCCTCCTCACCTCATTCTGCTTCTTCCATTTTCTCCTTCAGACTCAGTTTTCTGTGGAATATAAACTTTTCTTTTCAAATATTCAGAGCAGCTCTGAACATCTCACAGAGCTCTGTTCAATCCATCATCTGAACATGGAAAGAGGATGAACCAACAGCAGACCTTCTAGGACATAGCCATCCACTTTAACTGACAGACCGGGAAAGGGAAGCATTACTCCACAAATCTGACCTGCATGAAGGAGCGACAAGAAGGAAGATGACCACAAGCTCTGCAAACATGTGGGAGATGGAGTTCTTCTCCCACAAGACTTTCAGCAGCTTTGCAGTTCTCTGGAAGTTTGTTCCAGATTAGAGGAGCATAGTAACTAAAAGCTGCTTCTCCATGTTTGGTTCTGATTCCAGGGATGTTGAGTAGACTGGAATTAGAGGACCTGATTGGTCTGGGGGGGGGGGGGGGGGGGTTGCTATAGTAACAGTAAATCTTCAACATACTTTGGTGCTAAGCCATTCAATGATTTATAAACTAGTAAAAGTATTTAGAAGTCTATTCTCTGAGCTACAGGGAGCCAGTGTAAGGACTTTAGAACTGGGGTGATGTGCTCTACTTTCCTGGTTCTAGTGAGGAACACGAGCAGCAGCGTTCTGGATCAGCTGCAGCTGTCTGATTGACTTTTTAGGCAGACCTGTGAAGACGCTGTTGCAGTAATTAATCCGACTAAAGATAAACACATGGATGAGTTTTTCTAGGTCCAAGTGCGACATTAGTCCATTAATCCTAGAAATGTTCTTCAGGTGATAGAACGCTGACCTTGTTATTGACCTTTATGTGACCCTGGAGGTTCAGGTCTGAGTCCATTACTACACCTAGATTTCAGGCCTGATCAGTAGTTTCTAGCTGCTTGATCGTTCCTCTTTAGGTTCAATTCAATTTCAATTCAATTCAGTTTGTTTACATAGCGCCGATTCACAACAGATGTCATCTCAAGGCACTTTACAAGAAAGTAATTTCAGTACAATCATCCAAATATCACAATTAGTTTAAAGTTTTAGTTAGTTTCCTATTTAAGGAATCCCAGCAGATTGCATTGAGTCATTGACTTGAGGTTGCAACAGAGCAAAGACAGAGAAAGAACAAAAAGAACTGATGTAAGAGTACTTTATATGTTAAGGAAAGTAAAAAGTTGATCTGCTGAGACTTTTGTGAAATTTGGAGCTCATATTGGGGTGCCTTACATTGGTCTAAATATATATTGTACATTACCTACTGTAAGTATTAGTTTCCTTAGTTTTACTTTTTTTAAAAATTTTGGGGAAAAATTTTCTTTCTACTTTAATTTGACTTTATAATTTGCATATAACTTTATGTTTTTGTCCAATTACATAATTTTTAAATATTAAATCAGTTGGTATGACCTCAAAACATGTCCTCAGTGATTGAGTAGCCTTTTTACCCAATATTGTTTTACTTTTACTTGAGTAATACTTTGGATTACTATTTTGTACTTTTATTTGAATAAAAATATGTTAAGGTTGCGCTACTTTTACTTGAGTACAATTTTTGGCTGCTCTACCCACCTCTGCTCCCCACCGCATCTCCTTCACAGAGTCAGACCAGAAAGTGCTGACCAAGAAGCCGCTACAGAATAGTTTAAACACTTGTTAAAATAAAAACTGTTCAATCTTTTCTGGGTTGTGGTTAAAATTTGGGGTCCAAACAGTACTATACACATTACAGCCAGAGCTACAATGGCCTAATCTTTAGATTAGAGCTGGGTATCCATTCAAATTTCAAGAATCGATGTGATTCCGATTCTCAAGAATTAGTTATAATCAATTATAGCGATCCAATCCAATCTGTTCCAATTCGATATAGATTTTAGTCAGTGGTAATAAAAAATTTTTTTGAGCTGTTACCTTAATTACATGACTGTAAACAGTGGGTGGGGTTACAGTTCACCAGGGGAAAATGTATTAACCCTTTCAGACCTAAGCCTTAAAATGCAAGTCTGGACTTTTCCCTCTTATTTTAGCTGTAAAAAGGGCAAACAATGTTAAACGATGAAATCATTTTTTGGACGTAAGGATCGACTTTTAGGCATTTTTATAAGAATCGATTCAGAATCAGAGAATTTATTCTAGTTTAGATCAAAGCAGATTAGTGTGTTAGAATGGTCTAGTCAAAGTCCAGACCTGAATCAAACCGAGAATCTGTGGCAAATATCAAATGTCATTTTGAGTAGAAGTATCAGCAAAAAGTTCAGCGTCTAGATGTGCAAAGCTGGTAGAGACCCAAAAAAACCTTAATCTTGGACTGCAGTGGAAGGTCGTTCTACAAACTTTGACTCAGGGAGGCTTAATATAAATCCACACCACACTTTTCAGATTTTTTTTCTTTTTTTTGTGTAAGATTGTTAGGATGCATGTATTTTTGAGCTAACTTGTTCTTTAAGAGCTTTTTGCCTCATGAAGCCAATAACTGACACATTTACAGCCTAATAAATCCTGGTATGTTATGGCTTTTAATTTCCCTCTCTAGATATCGGATTTTAATCTGTATATCCTCATAAATCATGTAGTTTCCTGTGTCAGGTTGTGGTTAGCATTCACAAAGGTGTCTTCTCCAGTGCCGCTGGGCCAGTTGAATACAAATACTTCTTAATTAAGGGCTAATTTCCCGCTCCATTGATTCCAGCTCCCACGTTGCTCCACTGCTCCACTCGGAGGACCAATGAGCACACAGACAAAACCCCCAAAGTACATACGTGTGTGGATTTGGCTGCAGGCATATTTTCCCCCTGAAACGAGGATTTTTAGAAGGTTTCATTGAGTTATTTTGGAGGTGAGTCAGTGAGGAGGGAGGTTACACAAACTCAGGATATCAATGAACAGAGAAGGTGCCTAAGGGGTGTGGGTGGGGTCTATGGTGAGAGTTCATAAATGTTTAATTTCACATATTTTAAATTCAAGTTTAAAATGTCAAATAAATAAAAATCAAAGTGATAGAAATTTTGGTTAACAGGTTCAAATCTTCTCATCTCCTTTGGTGAAAAAAAGATAGAACTTCAGGCTTTTTATATTAATGTTTCTAAATAGTAGGGCAATTTACTTTATTAGCTAATTTATTATTATTCTATTATTGTAGTTTATTAGGCTCTTCTGGAACTTTAACTGGGACTGTGCGCTTTGGTCAGACAAGGCTAAGATTGAGCTTTTCAGTAACAAACACTCCAGGTGGGTCTGTTGTGAAACAAAAGACAGATATGTAGAAAAGCATGTAATGCCCACTGTTGATTATGGTGGAGTACTTGTGATGCTGTGGGCCCATTTCTCTCTTAAAGGTCTAAACAGCGAATGGAGTCATAACCTTTTTGAAACTCCACTATGGGGTGTCGTTTATAAAGTTACCCAGTCAAAAATTAACTTTCATGATGTTAGTTGTTTGTGTAGTCTTTGAGTTAAGATTTATTGTGTTTCTTTTATGTCTCCCTTCTCTCTTATGTTCAGTGTTTCAAGTTTCTCAATCTAATTTCCTAGTTACCACTTTGTATTTTGTGTTGGTCTTTCCTGATGTCTTCTTAGGTTTATCTGTCTAGTCATTTTTTATGTTTTGTTATTTGCCTTCCTCTGTGTTTCTTGCCATTCTGCATTCCTTCCCAGCTACTGATTGTTACCAGTTGGTTCAAGGAAGGGTTAATCTCACGGGGCTTCATGTGAACACTTAATCCCACTACTTAGCCACTTAATGTGTGATGCATTAAAGTTGTAAGTCTGCTATGGTTCTTGGGAATGACTATGAGTTCCAATAAAATCATTTCTCTACATAAAATATTACAAATGTGAATAATAAAAATATTTTTTAATGTAGTCTGTCTGTAAATTATCCCAAAATGGTAGTATCATATGTTATGGCAGGTTGTGTAATAATGTTTTCCTGTCACTTGAGGCAAAAGGCATGGGCTTAAGCAGGCAGAGGAAAGTGGAAATGCTTGTGGAACTAGGAAGAGAGCACTGAACATTTTTGTGTAACTTGGGCAGTGATGTACAAAACAGGGAACCCTAGCTGGCTCCATCCTCTCACTTATCTCTCTCTCCCTGCTCTCCTAAATCTTATATTTCTCTCCCCACTCTCCTAAATCGTCAACCTATCTGTCTCTATATTCTCAAAACTTTCTCCAAACTATACAAATGCTAACCAAACTCTCCTATCCAAACTGACTGCAACTTTCCTACACAAACCCAGATTTTGAATGGAGTCTGAGGGGATTTATATTGCTGTCAAACATCTCAGCAAACTCTGAACCACTTCCTGAAGCAGTCACGTGGTACAGCCGGGCAGCGGGGCTTCAGACGTCATCGTTTCCGGCTCCTCCCCTAAATGAAGCAGGCCTCGATACGCGCTTTGTGGAAATGCCCCCTCCACTGCTCGACACACGCTTCGTAGCCTCGGTACACATCGTAACATCACTACTTATTAGCAAGTTTAATTAGCAAGCTAAACATTTAACTTCAAACTAAATATTTAGTTTGAAGCTAAATGTGTACCGTGTGTGCAAGCTTGCTAACAAAATATATAGCATCAAACTAAATATTAAACTCAGAGCTAAATATTTAGCTAATATGCAAGTTGACTTGCCGATAAGTGGAAGTGGACTGTCAAATAAAAGCTGGGTCCCGCGAACCCCCATATAAGATAACTGCTGCTGCGGTGCATCACTGCTGCTGTAAATCCATCAGTAAACGTTTGTATTGCTGTTTCGCAAGACCCAGCTTTTATTTTGGTAGTCCTCTTCGGCTTATCAACAAATAAATTCACATATTAGCCAAATATTTATGGTTCGTTCAATTTACCTCGGAAGTCAAAACTCGGAGCTGGGTTTCATCTCACACCCAAGTAAACAGCGTTCCAGTTAACGTAGTCGGATAAATCGGGATTCCAATATGGGGACACCCAGGTAGTCATTGTTACGCAAAAATCCCTTTTATTTTGTCACGTTTAGAGTTGCATGCTCTACATGTAACATTGATTTTATACGCACTCTTACAAGTGGGTCTTCAAAAGTAAACATTTTTCCGCCCAATAGATGACTTGTTGACGCAATTAACGGCCAAATTGAAAGTCAAAGTCAGAGCAAGAAAAAAGTGTCTGTGTTTCCGAGTGGGAAGTCTGACTTCGGGGGGCGTTCCAGCTGATTTTTCCCACTTGTAAGTCAGAATTTGTGAGTGACAAAGGGAACGCACCATTAATTCGAAGCTAACTATTTAGCTAGCCAGTTTAGCTTGCTAGCTAAATATTTAGCTTTTAAGTAAACAATTAGCTTGTTAATTAAATATCACATGAAACTTTATTTATAAAGCGCTTTTCATACAAAATAGCTTCTCAAAGTGCTTTACAGATTAAAATGACCCCATATAACCCCTCCGCCAGAACAAAAACATGATGAAAGTTATACCCTTCCTCCTCCTAACCCATCTCCCATGCACGCACACACTTAAAAGCAACAGTAAACAAGGACATTGGGCTGAGAACAGATGAGCCAGGTAAGGAAACGCCATCAGGGGAGCCATCTGCACCGGCAGCAGCCGATCGACAGCAGCAGCCGAGGCACCGGCCCACGGCGCCCAGTGGAGGGAAGGCTGAGACCCCCACCTCCACCCAAGCTCCACCTGGAGAGCACCAAGTCAGCCACAGCCGAACCACCGCTCCCGAGGCAGAGGGCTCCCACAGAGGAAACACTGGAAGGAACGATTAAAATAACAGGTTAAAATAATAAAATAAAGAGTAGATAAATATGAGATTAAATAGTAAAACACTAATAAAATGTTAACACTGATCAAATTTAGAATTATTTAGTGTAAAACAGTGATAACATTTAATCAAGTAAAACATGCAGAGCAATTAAGCAGATATGAATAAATAATTAATCAATTAAAAGCTAGGCTAAAAAGGTGAGTCTTCAGCCTGCTCTTAAAAACATGAACATTCTCCAGCAGCCTGTTCCAGAGGTGAGGGCCATAAAACTGGAAAGCCGCCTCACCATGAGTGTGTGTCCTGACTTTAAGGATGACAAGGAGACGGCTGCCAGAGGAGAGCAGAGACCGCGGAGGTTCATAAGATAAAAGCAGTTTTGAGAGATAAGAAGGCCCAAGACCATTAAGACACTTAAACATCATTAAAAGAACCTTAAAATCGACCCTAAAAAATACGGGGAGTCAATGCAGTGAGTTTAAAAAAGGTGTAATGTGCTCCCTCCTCCTGGTCTTCGTCAGGACACGTGCTGCTGAATTTTGTAGAAGTTGTAAACCTGAGATTCTCTTTTTGGGAAGACCAGAAAGCAGGACATTACAGTAATCAACCCTACTGGTGATAAAAGCATCAGTGTCTCCATGTTGGCCCGAGAGAGAATGGGGCGACTCTGGCGATGTTCTTTAGGTGATAAAAACCTGGATTAGTAATGTTTTTAATGTGAGGGATAAAAGTCAGCTCAGAGTCAAAAATCACGCCCAGGTTCTTCACTTGTAAAGAGGAATTAAAAGACAGTAAAATATAAAATACTACAGAAAAGCTGAATATTGAATTTGTAAGGGAAGATTTAGTTTGTAAACTAAATATTTAGCTTGTTATTTGAATATGTAGTTAAAAACCGTGACATTTATAAATGAATGAACATAATGGTGAAAATATGACTTAGAAAAATGAATCCCATTTCCTCTCGCTTGTGACAAGCTAAATTACCCAAATTATAGCTGTTCATTTTTAACCCCATACACCAGAACATTTTGAATTAAAGTCCAGTGGATTCTGGCTGAAAACTAAAAATAGGTAATGTTTTTTTTAAGTAAGACCATGATCCCTAAAACTTGGAGAGAGATGGTTTAGCAAATAGAATCCACTTTCTTTCATGGCCATCTTATCAGGCATTATCACAGCATAACAGCAATGTCAATATTGGATATCAATATGAGCCCAAACTGTCATATCAGCAGAGACAGAAACATCTCTCTGGATGAAAACTGTTGTTGTTCCACTATTTCTTTTTAAACATGATCTATAATAGAAGTTGTACATTTAACCTGTACAGTAATAGTCTATAATAGTGGATCTCATTTAGAAGGAAAGTAACCGTTCTGCTCTTGTTATAAAACACTTAATTACCATTATAACCAGAAACATGTTACAGCGGTGGAAGTTTGCCTGCGTGTTTAATTCCCTCAGTCGTATAACAGCAGTCTCAACTTGTCTTTATGTGCTCATGTAATTAAAAATCCGCCCGACTCTTGAAGCTGCTTGCGAACTACAAACCAACAAAAACAACAGATGGAGATTATTCACAGGAAGGGAGAGTGTTACCGTCTCCGCCACTGCACAGGTCGACGGCCTCTCGCCCACACACTCACGCTGTGGTGGGCGAGACCTAGAGGCAGTTCTGCTGGGTAAAACTGCTCACAATCCCAAACACATTTGGACCTTAATAACAAATGAACGGCTGGGCAAGAAAGTTAAGAGAATGAAAAGTTGATGTTCAGCTGCCATTAGGGAATTATGAAACATATTGGTAAGAAATTAATATTAAACCCTAGTGTATATATATCCCCCAAATAATGAATCATGATTAGCTGAAACCCATCATTACTGATTATATCCTACATTGGTTTATATGTACATGTTGCAAATGAAGTAGTAATTATTTGATCAACTGATTACTTGACAGGTAAAAATGACTGAATAATCCTCTCATGTTTTTAAACAAAAGTGTAAACATTTTTTTATCCTGATGCTTATTTTTTTAATAATCAGAAAAACATAAAACATTTTTTATTTTTAACGGAAGAAAAAATCAGATGTGTGTCAGAACACTTAAACATTAATATATAAGAAACTGAAATGCTTTTATAACATAATTTCCTTGTATTTATTGTGGAATTTTATACATAATCTTTTTTTTATTTGATTTAAATTTTATTTTGCTTTCATTGTGCACTCTTAAAACACATGTGTCAAAAACAACATATGTGTCAAATTTTAACACGTGCTGAATCAGCTCAGGGACAACACATGTCGTGTCATTTATGACACAACTAATGTGTTTTCCTTTTAACACAACTAGTGTCACTCAAGTCAACACAGATATGTGTTAAAATGTGTTATTTTGAAAAAAAAAAAAACATAAAATGTGTTTTCACAGATTATGTCAAATATTAGACACTCCCATTAGAGAAAATTAGAGATACTTTTATTATATTAAATCCATGTTGTAATACAATTTGTGGCAGACCTAAGACAGTTTACAATTAAGTTGAAGTTATTTAACAGAACTTTTTGAAATTCACACTGCCTGTAAAATGCAATATTTTTTGTAACATTCAGAAAACAAGCCTGAAATACACATGGCAATAAAATTCATAAGAGCAAAAGAATCCTGTTCCCCCTGTCCTGCCGTTTCAACATTTATCAGTTTTTCAAATGCAATCAAATAGCAAGATGTATTTATAGTGTAGTCATCAACCAAGGTACAAGATCTTGTATCTTGGAGTAACATACAGCTCTTAGGAGCCGCAGGTTGTCATTACATTTAAAGGATGAAAATCAGTAGCATCAGCAAGTGTGATCAATTCATAGTCACTTGTTTTTTTTACTTCATCAGAAACAGTCACATTTGATGATTAATACATCTGAGCCACAAAAGATGCTGTACAATTCCTAAGATCGACACAATTTTCTGATGATGCAGCTGTAAACATGTCTCTGGGACATATCCACATGGTCAGAAACGGTATGAATCTGTTGTCCACTGTTCGAAGCCTCACATGGGGACAATGTTTGAACAGGAACATTTTTTGTACACGTTTCAAAATGTGCTCTATGTAGATGCTTAGAAAATGAATTTAAGTTGTAATATGTCCTTGGGCAATTGTCTTGACCACATATAATCCCTATATTCTGTCCGTCTGATAAGCAATGTATTTCCCAGAGGTGCCATATGAGGTTTTTCATCTCTATGAATGCAATTCCTCTACATTTTGGGCAACTGAGCATTTTACTTGCAAGCTTTGAGTTGTGCAATCAGTTCCAGTACTTTTGTCTTTGTGTGCAGAATGGTAGATCGTAGATGTACTCAAAGAATGTAAATACAGGGCAGAGCTGTGGTGGATAGGACAAGTTACACACCCAGTAGAGTTTGAAAAGCTTGTCCACAGCACATGAGAGACTATCGTCTAGAGGAATAGTGACTGTCATTCTTCGCACGATGACGTACTGCTTTGATGAACTCAGGTTACCGATGCAGATCAGCTGGGGCTGAGCATTCATTGATGAAGCAGAGGAATCATTGCCCAACGATGCTATTCTTGTTCCAGCCTTAAAGACAGAAGACCAGAAATATAACAGAACAAATGTGTTAGTCAAATGGTCAGACACTTTGATAAATCTGATTTAAATGAAAATCTTCCAAGGAAAATACATACCGGCACAAAATCCAGGAGGAGATTGTGGTCTTGGCGCTACAACGACTTGCACCAACAGGAGGCAGTAGATGTGTTAATAACAGAAGCGCTGTGTAACAAGCCTCATCTGAAAGTTAACAAAAAGAAAAATGTGTACTTTATGCTGTGGTCCATGGGAAAAGCACATCATTTGTTAACTCCTGATGTAACATTAGGACCTTAATATACCAGTCTTATATTTTTAAGATGTTATTTACAAATTTCTCAAACTCCTGGTTGCACATAAAATACCTTCGTTCATGTCTTCAGTCCCTTTTAAAAGAGTGCTCAGTTTCGGTTCCATGGCAGCCACGGTTTTAAATTTAGGCATGATGTTAGCCTCCCATCTACGAAGGAATAACTCTGCCTTTTCACCTGTGAGTCTTCATAACTCTGAGTCCAGCTTAAAAAAAGAAAAACAAAAAAGGTTTAGTCAAACTAAAAGTAGAACATTGTTGGTTCAGTAATAAAGTTGCAGGGAGGAAAATAAGCAAAACTTACCAGACTTGGCATGTCCAGAAACCGTGGATATTCACTCAATACTTCTGCAAGCGTGGGTGATTCAGTGGTGATCCATGTTCTCCACTGGGCGAATGTTTTCTCCATGCCTGACTTGATTGCTGAAAGGTTTTCTGGAAAGGGCTACAACTTTTTGATCAAGGAAATCCACTCATTTGTGCTGTTGTCATTTTCAGCCACTGTAGCATTGGGCGTCTGTGGTTCCCCCTGATCACTTGTTGCCTTTCGTTTCCTGTAACGCCTTTGTTCTTGTTGCAGATTCAGTCGAAGGTTGGGCAGTTTAATCTCTAGGAACCCACTGTGAGATGCTGGATCATAAAAGTGCTCCTGGCAAAGAAAACTTTTTTCTACAGATCTACAGAAATGCACAAGGGAATCTAATACAACTATATCAGTTATTTGGATCCACAGAAATAACTTAATAGCAAGTCACCCCCAAACTAACAGTTTTATGATGATAAACTGTATAAAGGAGTTTCTAATAGGGTTCTCTACATGTGTAATTATTTTGGCATTTAGTGTATTTTAATAATAATATACATTTTCTGCCTAAACCATTAATGTGGCGCTCTCTTCAGGTTTAAAGTCTGCACTACATTTGAATTAGCCATCAGTATTGGCTAAGCAGGTATTAGCAACAGACCTGTTATTTCTGATGGGAGCTGAACTGCCGCGGAGGGAGATAGAAGCAGCCGAGTCTCGGCCACACCTCCGTAGAGAGTTTGAATGGATGTTGCAAATACACCAACCATTCTCACTTCTGTTTGTGCAATTAACAGCACAACAACTCCGCATTGTATCGTGGAGAATGCTGTTGTCTGTGTATCTGTTTCTTTTGCCCCTCGGCTGTGCACGCAGCTTGTCTGTGAGAGCGCCGGCAGTAGTGGCCACTGGCAGATTTCAGGCGACAGTCCGCCATTTTGAAAAGAACGATAAGTGTCCAATTTCTAGAAAAAAACAGTGCACGTCCCAAAATATAAAAACTGCCGAATTTAATTTACAGCTATATGGTTAGGTGAAAATATTTAAACTTACCCTATTTTTTGTCTGTTTTTTAGAGTTTGACTCTGTTCAATGAGCCCTGCGCCAAAAATTGTATTTTAGAACCTACCACCTCCCTGCGTCACAATTATAGTATAGTGTGCTAGCTAACTTTTACATGAAACCCAGCATAATTTTTCAAAGCTCTATTGTTGTAGCACCAAAAAAATACAACACTTTTAAACTCATGATTCTAAAAATACCAATAACACAAAACCATTGTATTAATAATGGCTTGCATTTATATAGCACTTTAGAACTCCATTATTCATTCACTCTCACTGCCCTGGGTCAGACTGACAGAAGCAAGGCTGCCATATTGTGCCATCGGCCCCTCTGGCCAACACCAGTAGGCGAAGTGTCTTGCCCAAGGACACAACAACATGTAACAGGTGGAAGCTGGAATCGAACCCACAATTTTTGAGTTGCAGACTGACAACTCTACCACTGAGCTACAGCCACCCACAAAGCAAACAGATAGTACGTACTTACCGAAGTGGCTAAATGTACTCCAAAAGACGCTGCCATACTATAGCAAGCAGTTTTAACATTTTATAGGTAGACTGGCTATGCATTCTAGATATCTAGAAATCAATTCTTCCTAGTAAGAAATAACATTCAAGATATCCATAAATCAATTTATCCAAGTAGAAATGAACATAAAATTTTAAGATATCATAAATAACAATTATAGTAGTAAGATATAAAAAAACAGTTTAGGTGGCCATTTTAACCTTTATTTACTAAATCATATATAAATACCAGATATCCATAAATCAATTTGTACTAGGAGAAATTAACATTACGGATATCTAAAATGTAATTCTTCCTAGGACAGATGACGTCATATTTCCCATTCATGTGTATGGGGTTTGCAGATGCTCCCATCCATAAATGAACTCAGCAAAAAAAAGAAACGTCCCTTTTTCAGGACTTTGTATTTCAACAATAATGTTGTAAAAATCCAAATAACTTTACAGATCTTCACTGTAAAGGGTTTAAACAATGTTTTCCATGCATGTTCAATTAACCATAATCAATGTATTAACATGTACCTGTGGAATGGTTGTTAAGACCTTAAGAGCTTACAGAAAGTAGGCATTTAAGTGCAAAATTCCAGAAAACGCAGGACACTAAAGAGACTTGTCTAGCGACTGTGAAAAACACCCAGAGATGCCCAGGGTTCCTGCTCATCTGCGTGAACGTGCATTAGGCATGCTGCAGGGAGGCATTCAATTCAATTCAGTTTATTTATATAGCGCCGATTCACAACAGATGTCATCTCAAGGCACTTAACAAGAAGTCATTTCAATACATTTATACAAACATTCCAATCAGTTAAAAAGTTTCCTATTTAAGGAATCCCAGCAGATTGCGTCAGTCATTGGCGTGAGGTTGGGCCCCGTTGATGCAGACTTTCCAACCACAGCAATCCTTCAGCAATCGCTCATACTGAGCAAGCATGTAGCGACGGTGGAGAGGAAAAACTCCCCTTTAACAGGAAGAAACCTCCAACAGAACCAGGCTCAGTAGGAGCGGCCATCTGCCACGACCGTCTGGGGGTTTGAGAAGACAGAGCAGAGACACAGAAGGAACAGAAGATCTGATGTAAGAGAACTTTCTATGTTACAGAAAGTAAAAAGTTGATAACAGGACACAGTGGATGTTCAGTTACTGGGAGGATCATCCCAGTCGATGCCCCCCGTCCAACAGGGCATTGCAGCCAAGCAGGATAACAGACCAGGTATATCTTCTATGGAGAGAAAAACACTGAGAGAAAACAAAGTTAACAGTCGAAAAAGCAGAATGTACTGTAATACAACTGGAGAGTAGTAGGAGAGAAAAGGAAGTAGCAGAGTGAAGAAAAGTGGTAAGTCTGTCCTCCAGCAGTCTAAGCCTATAGCAGCATAACTACAGAGATAGCTCAGGATGACCTTAGCCACTTTAACTATAAGCTTTATCAAAAAGGAAAGTTTTAAGCCTGGCCTTAAAAGTAAACAGAGTGTCTGCCTCACGGACTAAAGCTGGGAGCTGGTTCCACAGGAGAGGAGCCTGATAACTAAAAGATCTGCCTCCCATTCTACTTTTAGAAATCCTAGGAACTACAAGTAAACCTGCAGTCTGAGAGCAAAGGGCTCTGTTGGGAACATATGGAACAATTAGATCTCTGATGGATGATGGAGCTGATTATTAAGGGCTTTGTATGTAAGAAGAAGGATCTTAAATTCTATTCTGGATTTAACAGGGAGCCAATGAAGGGAAGCTAAAACAGGAGAAATGTGATCTCTCTTTTTAATATTCATCAGAACTCTTGCTGCCGCATTTTGGATCAACTGAAGGCTTTTAATGGCATTTTGTGGACTACCTGATAGTAACGAATTACAGTAGTCCAGCCTTGAGGTAACAAATGCATGGACTAGTTTCTCAGCATCACTCCTGGACAGGATGTTTCTAATTTTAGCAATATTCCGGAGGTGAAAGAAAGAAATCCTAGAAACCTGTTTAATATGGGATTTAAATGTCAAGTCTTGGTCAAAAATAACGCCGAGGTTCTTTACGTTATTACTGGGGGCCAATTTAATGCCATCCAGATGCGTGATTGACTAATCAGTTTCTGTTTAAGAACTTCTGGTCCAAAGTGTCGGCTTTTCTCACAATGTGCTCTGCAACTCACTTCCTGCTCAGAGAGGCGGGGGCGCCGAACTCCAAAACCCCAGCGGAATCTGTTTCAAAATAAGACCTAGGACTGAGAGGCAAAGAGTAACAAGAAAACACACACAATCATATTTCTGGTTTGGAAGAGACGCACCTGCAGATGGGAGTCAGACAAGATCTGACTGACTGACTCGTTCTCTTACAAGGCTGTACCATTTTTATTTCAAGAAGAACAAAGAACATATCACATGACTCCTCTCTCCTCCTTCTACATCTTGACAGGTCATTTATTTTCTCCAGGTCTCTTGACCTTACTATGAACTGGGTGATAACATGACTTAGAGTTATAGCTGATCCTCCCTGCTTTCAGTTCATATCTTTACTCAAGAGTTTGTTTACTTAAAACCTTCAACCCTATAAAATACTGGTAACAGAGTCATGTTTTACTACCCTGAATAATATAAACAGGCCTATTACTTCTAAAGCTTAAAAAAGATATAATTAAAACATATGTACTGCATAATAAAAATAGCCTCAAAAAAGTAGAATACAACAAATCCCTCTTTCAATCTATTTTTCAAATAGATTGACCACTCCTCTGTACTTCCCCATCAGGCTCCATGTGAGGAAGCAACAGATATTGACCTTGCACATTTATCACCAACAGCTTTTTCAATACATTTTGTGAGCAAAGAACGTATACAAGGAATACAACAACATCCACATAACACCACAGTTGACATAAATACTGCTAAAGAAACCCTTATATACATTGCCAGAGTCTTCCCTTTACCAAACATATTATTTAACAAATTTGTCCCTCTTTCCAACCTGATCATTCAAAATGAGAAGAGTGTCTGTTTTTTTTTTATCCTTACCTTTAAGCAATATATTTTTAATTTATTATTATTGTTTTTTATGTTTTAACCTAATTCTCAATATTCTTTTAGTAAAAGCAAACTCTAGCAATTGTCACCAACCCTAAAAACATCCTACAAAAACCACATCATAATGAAAAAAGAATAAGTAAAACAAGAATTAGTAGTCAGTGAACCTGATTATACTTTAAACACTCCTTAAAATATTTTATCTCATTACTAAAAAAGTGTTATAAAACCGTAAATATTAAATATTAAGAAAAAATCTTACAAATAGACTACTTAAAAATTATTTGACACCCTCTTAGGCAGTGTCTAGCAATTTGCACCTGTAAATAAAAATCGGTTAGACAACCTGTAAAATACAAGAAAAATGATTAGTAAGTGTTCAGTCTTTATTATTTTGTTCTCTAGTCTTCGCTCTTGTTTATTTCTCTGGCAGCAGGTGGCTACCAGAGTGATGAAATGATTCAGTACAGTGGAGTCTTTATTTTCCCAAAGTTACTGTCTTTTCTGCAGATCGCCCTCACTGAAATGACAGTTACTTCATTAACTGAACATTTCCCCCAGTAAACACAAATGCACAGACAGGCCCCGCCTCCAATAGCTTCCCCCACCGATTGTGAGGTGGTCAAAACCTGCTGTGAAATGTGTTTGATTTCTTGCGATCTCTTCTCTTCGGTACAATCCCTCTTCGAGAAAAGCAAGTCCAAATTGCTTATCTCGCCCAATTTTGTTGCACATATAGATTACACTGGATGATCACAGCAACTTCAACCAATCTTCTGGGTGGGTCAGGCCCCGCCTCCTGGCTTCGGCAGTCGACACCGCCTAGTCAGAACCGACACCACCCGCTGCAAAGAGATTCTCCCAGGTCAGCAGAGAGCCGCTGCAGCGTGAGGGACAGGAGAGGGGTCGGGGGCCGGAGCACACTGAGACCAATGAAACCACGTAGAACCCTTTCCCCGCAGCTGGACAGCATGGGTTGTACGAGCAGCAACCTGGAACGGGCCAGACCACCTTGGCTCCTGCCACTTTCTTTTATACACCCTCAGCCAAACACGCCCAGCCTCGGAAGGAGACACCGCAGGTCCCTGCACGTCACGGGGAGCCGGAAGGAAGGAGGAGACAAGGCCCTTCAGCTGCTGATGGTCACTGCGAGGGTCCGGGTCAGGGTGCGGTGACACCTGTGGTTCTCTGCCCGCCCACGGACCAGGAAAAATTCGGCCGGTTAACATCTCATAAGGAGTGAGACCTTTTGTTCTACAGACAGATGATCTCATGGTCATCAAAGCAATGGGGAGTGCATTTAACCAATTAAGTCCCGTCTGAGCTGAAATCTTCGCCAGCTTTAACTTTAAAGTTGAATTAGACCGCTCGATGACGCCCTATTTCCCCACGCGTCAACAGTGTCAGCCTTGCTGTGACCCCAATAGCAGTAACAAAACTGCTCTCCTCCACTGTGGTAATTCATAATGTATAACAGAAAACCCATAGTTCGAATCAGTGTAAATCGTGACGTCTTTATCACTTCTCCATTTGCATGCTTCAATAAGAGCCCTTATCTCAGCACGCTGTGGTCTCTGCTTGCCGTCCAGCTTCCCTGACACGACAGTATGTAGTGAATCTCCATTCTGCTCAACAACTGCAAAACCTGATTTTAACTGGCCCTGTCCATCTCTAAAAACAACACCCATCTGTATAGAGCACAAAACCTGTAGGTAAAGTATCAGACCGTAAATCAGAACGTATTTTTTGAGCAACAGAATTCAGCCTGACACAGTCATGCTGCTCCCCAGAGGCGGTGATTTGGTCAGCCATGTTTATTCCTTCATGCGTAAAAATAATGTTTTGTGCCTCCAAAACTCTGCTAATCCGCTGCCGACGCAAAGTAGAAAGAGTAAACGTCTCAGAATTAACCAATGCCATAACTCCATGAAATGTCAAAATATCAAGTGGATAACCCCTAACAATGTGTGAAGTTTTCTCCACTAGGTGTGCAATTCCTGCTGCATGTCTCGTGCAAGGCGGCTGTCTCATTTCAATAGCTTGCAGCTTTATGCTAAGATACATAAGAATGTATCTCTGACCACCTTTTTTCTGAAACAAAATCCCATTAACCACCCCATCTGTTTCTGATGTGTTAAGAAAAAATGGACATGTATAGTCAGGAGTGGCTAAATCAGCTGCTTGTGCTAGAGCCTGTTTTAAC
This sequence comes from Valencia hispanica, assembly GCA_963556495.2. NCBI lineage: Eukaryota > Metazoa > Chordata > Actinopteri > Cyprinodontiformes > Valenciidae > Valencia > Valencia hispanica. The sequence goes on from OY747701.1 coordinate 57,680,706, forward strand.
TTAATAAATGCCTCCTCAGCCGGTATGTCCCATTCTAATTTAGCATGCAGATTTTTCATACCATGAGCATTTACAAGAACCCTGAGTGGTGTGGTAAGGTTTGTGTAATTAGGCACATAATGTCTGGAAAAATTTGTCAGTCCCAGAAATGACAGCATTGAGGATAGCAAAGAGTCAGGCACGACCTTTAAGGCCTCCACTGCATCAGGATGATCTGTTTTTTCTCTGCCATGATTTCTAGAAAGCTGCAAATGTTCCAGAATGGTAGTATCAGAGAGCTGCGTGTCTATTTTGTACATCTGAGTAGAAGGAGAAAAAGAGACTGAAGGTGGGTGTGAACCCAATCCTTTAATTCAACTCCCCTTTTAACCATTCCCCCCAAATCTTTAGCTTGATGTTTCGGATGCAACAAAAGTGATATGTGTGGAAGCGCTTCAGCTTCCATCATATACCATTTATGCTGCTCTGAAGTCAGACGAGCATACAGTGCCACACCCTCCTTTCCCACAAAGCATGGACCCGAAGCCACAGACCAACTTTGGCCTTCAAGTTCTGTTTCAAATTGTTCCTGGTATAAGGTAGGATCGCCCCTCTCATAAAGGAAGGTCACATGGAAAGGATCAGGCGGTAGAACAAAAGGCTGGAGTTCAAGCAGCCAAGGCTTCCAGCATCTCAGAAAGTCAGCCGCAGAAGATTCATGTGCAGACATCGTAGTCAATCTGGCCCAGAAAATATCAGCCACTTGTGAAGTGTCATCCTTCAGCAAAAATTGACCACTCATGGTGTCACAGCAATGCGTACGTCCATTCGGAAAAGTCACCATGAGTCCATCAGGGGTACATAGAATAGTAGCACCAAGTTTGATAAGCAGATCTCTGCCTAACAAATTGACAGGCGTGGTTTGAGCAATGACAAAAGGATGTGATAGTCTTTGATCACCCACTGAAACAGGCAATGGTTGAGTTATAGGGAGAGTCATTGGAGCCCCAGAGATTCTGATCACAGACACTGTGTTCCCAGAAAAATTGACGTCTGGTAAAACTCTGTCCAATGTGCTGAAAGTAGCACCAGTGTCCACAAGGAAAGGCAATGAATGTCCATGTACGTCTATTGTGAGCATCGGATCCCCCTTTGTCCTGCTCACTAAGGTACTCTGTGGGCATTGTCAATACTGAGGCCCACTCTGTCCCCCTGGATAGGAGGGAGGAGCCATATGCTGATTCAGAGCCATATGTAGAGGTGGCTGACCGGGAGGTATAGCGCCCCCTTGTGGGTGTGGGCACTCCCTCACCCAGTGTTCATTGGAGCCACACCTGTGACAACCGTTAGCACCCGGCTGCCCTCTCCCCATGCCTCTAAAATCCCCAAACCTGGCCCTGCCACGTGACCTGCCACGAGGCTGCCATGTCCTATAAGGAGCAGTAAATGGCTTATTCGGTGCAGCTCCAGCATACATCACAGGAAAAGAAGGCAGCACTGTCGCTGATCCAACAGTAGGTGCTGCTTCAGCCACCATCTGTATCACTTTTTTTTAGACTGATACAAGTCAGTCAATTTATTCTGAGCCTCTTTTAACTGTAGTTTTAACAAAGCAGTCTCCATTTTCTTATTCTCCTCAGCGTCCTTTAATGCAGAATCTTGCACGTCTTGTAAATAATATGTTACGTGTCTTTCCCATGTAGGCTGATCATAAATGTGTGAATCAGGATTCCGTTTCATTAATGTAGCAACAGACTCTGGCATGCCTGCTAAAACTGCTTCTCTAAACCAAATCCGATTATTTCCCGGATCTCGAGGGTGTTCTCCAGTAACTGCAACCCATTTATCTTTACATTTTGCTATATGTTCTGCAGGAGTAACATCAGTTGACCAGGGAAATTTCAAAATTTTAGACGCAGGCGGAGTAGGATATTTTCTTCTGACCCACTCGGCGAGCTCATATGCATGATGTGTGAATGGGACTTCATCAAGTACACCTGCTAACTGGCACTGGAGCATCATCTCATTATAATCTGTCAATGTCAACATTCTACCCATAATAGCTTTCCAATCCCCCACCGCTAGGGTTTGCCCTGAAGTCAACTGATTTAATTTATTTATCCAACAGTTTCCTCCACCAGTCAAAGCAGGGAGTTGCAGAATGATGGCAGATATGTCAGCCATCTTCCATGGCTTGTAAATCACCGAACCATCTGAAGCACCCACTAAAGGAAGCATTAAATCAGGGCCTCCACTTGCCCCCAGTGACACCTGAGATCTGGTATTCTTAAATGGTCCTTCACTCCCCTTGTCTCCCAACGTCTGCATATTTTTTACCTGTAAAACTGTCGTACATTCATCCCGTTGACTGGGGCTGGGATCTTTTGAAAGGTCTGTAGCTTGACCCCTTACCACAGATGCTAATCTTTCCTGATTCTGCAGCAGTCCATCTATTTGTAGCTGAACTTTAGTTAACCTGTGTTCGTGCTCCATCATCTCATCCATCAATTTAGCATTATACGCCAAAAACAATTTATCGGTGTCTTCTAATTTGTTGCTAACTAAATTTAGTAGATGTCACTTTTCCTCCCCAGAACACATTCTGTGAGAGACTTCTCTTATAATCCCCTCGGGCACCATGACGAGCCCACCTGGCCGTCATAAGGCCCTGGAACTGGTTTTTATTTTTTACCGGGCTTATCAACTAAAACAGAATATAATTTAGAAATGTATATTAACAATTGGGCATCTAAAGTACGTCAGTTTCGTCCCTGTGGAGCAGGAAGTAACCTATATTCGGCTGCCATTGAATATTCGTAACAAAAATCCAAAATGGATTAAATTTAAAAAAAAAAAAATAGGTTATTTGTATTAACTCTATAAATTATTTATTTTAATTGATAAACTATCAATTCGTAGGCCCAATTTTATCCCAATATTAATGCAGTTAACAGTAAAGGCAGGCACCGTTTTTATTTAATCTATTTATTTCTTTTTATAGTGAAGGAGTTTATATATTACTTATTCATGCAACATTAACCTTAATAATGTTTTAGGCAAAGCCGAAACGAAGGAAAGCTAAAAAGGTTTATAACGCACTGTTTATCTTATCATTAATTTATTTATATACGGAGATTATTGCCGTTTCATCTAAAAATCAAAGAATTCCTAATAGGGTTTGGGGTTGAGGGTTTGGGGTTTGGTGAAACACACGAAAAATAGAATTCTCCCAATATAAGGCAATTTTTATTTATCATTAAAACATATACCGAAAGAAATACGTTTAAAACTCGCTTTGCAACACAAAATCGTCAACAGTTTGCTCCAAAAAAAAAAAAACTCCGCCGGACTGACAGATCAAAGTCCGGCCCAATAAAACTTCCGTGTCACACCGCGGAATGAATACGCCGGTGCACAGATGGCTAATTCTGCACTACGATGCTAAACCTAACAAAACGTACTCATAAGTAAACTAACCAAGAACAAAATGCCTCCAACAAAACCACACTTCGCCATCAATACTCGAATGACTGTTTAACCGAGCCAAATAAATACAGTTCGGAAGCTAAGCTACCAAAGATTAGCTGTCATCAAGAGCAACCTAGCTCAACCGGAAGCCAAACGTGACCGCTCCGTTATCATAAAAAGTTATTTTATATATATTCTATAGAGTTTACTACCAGTTATCCATAATAACAGTCCTATATATATGTGTTAGACAATGCTTTAGACGTGTTTACGTAGTTGCACAAGGTTGAACGCCTTTATTTCCAGGCGAAACTCATCCAAACCGTGCGTTAGCCGTAAGCTAACTTATGGTGGTACTTTAGCTGACTGAAAATGATATTCCCTTATTCCTCTACAATGTCAAGCTTCTACGCTTATTGTCTGTACAAGAAGCGCGGACATTGTCTAGGCGTTTAAGATTCGCAGAGCAATTATGGTTTTAGATTCAGTCGGTTAGTTCCCCTAAATGAGAAGTTTATATGCGGCCGGAGTGCAGGAAGCTACCTGGTAGCTACTTTTCCGTCACCGCGACTTCTCCAATCACACACACATTCATCCGAGAGAAAGAAAGAACAACAATTTTCACAGTCTCATCAAACACTAACCTCTACCAGAGCCACCTAAAGCCGGACCTTTAAACACAATCCAATTCACGTGGCTCAATCGTGCGTTTGGAAGATATGCCAGCCTCTCCAAGGGAATCCGTCTAGGCAACAGAGAACACATAGGCTCTGCTGCTGTCTCTTCCGCTTGCCAGCCCGGGAGAATTTCCGATAGCGTCCCATCGGAAGTGAGCGGCCAACTCTCAAGCCCCCTGGTCCGTACTTTGGTCGACCCTCAACCGAAAAAACAACACGTCAACATTAAATGGAGAACGTTTAAATCGATCAATACCTATTAATTTGGTGTTAGCGCTTTTTCAGATTGATACAAAACCACCCGGGTGTTGATTAGCAAGGATCAATCCAGTCGCTCTCCGATTCTCTGTTGAACTCAAAGAAAAAACACAAAATCACTACAATTGCCACAAAACATGTATCAATCAGTTATGCCACACTCATTACTCACACTCAATCTCTCCCAGCCCTGAGAAAACTCAAAACCAAATACAATGCCCGCATCCTCCACCATATTGTCGGCTTTTCTCACAATGTGCTCTGCAACTCACTTCCTGCTCAGAGAGGCGGGGGCGCCGAACTCCAAAACCCCAGCGGAATCTGTTTCAAAATAAGACCCAGGACTGAGAGGCAAAGAGTAACAAGAAAACACACACAATCATATTTCTGGTTTGGAAGAGACGCACCTGCAGATGGGAGTCAGACAAGATCTGACTGACTGACTCGTTCTCTTACAAGGCTGTACCATTTTTATTTCAAGAAGAACAAAGAACATATCACGTGACTCCTCTCTCCTCCTTCTACATCTTGACAGGTCATTTATTTTCTCCAGGTCTCTTGACCTTACTATGAACTGGGTGATAACATGACTTAGAGTTATAGCTGATCCTCCCTGCTTTCAGTTCATATCTTTACTCAAGAGTTTGTTTACTTAAAACCTTCAACCCTATAAAATACTGGTAACAGAGTCATGTTTTACTACCCTGAATAATATAAACAGGCCTATTACTTCTAAAGCTTAAAAAAGATATAATTAAAACATATGTACTGCATAATAAAAATAGCCTCAAAAAAGTAGAATACAACAAAAGACAGCAACTTCTGTCTTGTCAGAATTTAAGAGCAAAAAGTTTTTATGTCTTCCAGACATGCCTGTAATCTACCTAACTGACTGGGTTCATCAGAATTTATGGATAAATATAGTTGTGTATCATCGGATGAGGCATGAGGACTGCTGATGTGGCTAGTGTCCGCACTGTGAGACGCCTAAGACAGCGCTACAGGGAGACCGGAAGGACAGCTGATCATCCTCTCAGTGGAAGACCACGTGTCACAACACCTGCACAGGATCGGTACATCCGAATATCACACCTGCGTGACAGGTACAGGATGGCCACAACAACTGCCCGAGTCACACCGGGAACACCACAATCCCTCCATCAGTGCTCAGACTGTCCGCAATAGGCTGAGAGAGGCTGGACTGAGGGCTTGTAGGCCTGTTGTAAGGCAGGTCCTTACCAGAAATCACCAGCAACAACGCCGCCTATGGGCACAAACCCACCTTCGCTGGACCAGACAGGAGTGGCAAAAAGTGCTCTTCACTGATGAGTCACGGTTTTGTCTCACCAGGACGGATTCGTGTTTATCGTGGAAGGAATGAGCGTTACACCGAGACCTGTACCCTGGAGCGGGATGGATTTGGAGGTGGGGGGTCCGTCATGGTCTGGGGCGGTATATCACATCACTATCGGACTGAGCTTGTTGTCATTGCAGGCAATCTCAATGCCTTGCGGTACAGGGAAGACATCCTCCTCCCTCATGTGGTACCCTTTATGCATGCTCATCCGGACATGATCCTCCAGCAGGACAACGCCACCATCCATACTGCTCGTTCTGTGAGGGAGTTTCTGCATGACAGCAATGTCAGTGTTCTGCCATGGCCAGCGAAGAGCCCGGATCTCAACCCCATCTGGGACCTGTTGGATCGCAGGGTGAGGGCTAGGGCCATTCCCCCCAGAAATGTCCAGGAACTTGCAAGTGCCTTGGTGGAAGAGTGGGGTAACATCTCACAGCAAGAACTGACAAATCTGGTCCATGAGGAGGAGATGCTCTGCAGTACTTCAAGCAGCTGGTGGCCACACCAGATACTGACTGGTACTTTTGATTTTGAGCCTCCCTTCATTCAAGGACACATTATTCTATTTCTGTTAGTCACATGTCTGTGAAACATTTTTAGTTTATGTCTTATGGTGTTGACTCTTTAGTGTTCATGCAAATATTTACACACATTAAGTTTACTGAAAGTAAAAACAGTTGAAAGTCAGAGTCCGTTTCTTTTTTTGCTGAGTTTACATTCTTCCTATCTAGAATTAATATTGTGGATAGGAGGAATTGAATTCTTACTAAGAGGAATTCTAATTTCAGATAGCAAGAATTCAATTGTTACTAGTACAAACTCTGCGCTGTGACGCTTTCGGACTTTTCAACCAGCTGTAGTACTTCCGGAGCAAAGTAACGTTAGCGTTAGCTTTGGCGTTTATTACCCGACCGCTGCAGGACCTGAATAACGTACACCGGATTATCCAGACCACATCTAAGACGCCAACATCATAAAAAGACAAAAGTTTTATTTCATATGTGTCCAGCTACATAAACAAACTACGAAGGTAAGTTAAGCTTCTGCTTTGAGCTGCTGAATGTTGATACATGCTGCTTCTTTAATCAGCAAAGTTAGCTCTGTGAGGAAGCAACGTTAACAGTGATAGGTTCACATTACGAGTCTTTTGTGTTTCTGAAATAAAATAGCCTAACTTCTGTGTTAATCTCAGTTTTAAACAGGAGAGGTCACGGCTCGGTCTGAGGGCTTCAGGTCCATGAGGAAAAGCCAAAAGTCATCATGCAGGTACAGGTAAAAAAGTAGAAGGTTCCTCCTTTCGAAAATGAATTTTCTGCGAGTCATATCATTGCTGTGAATTTGATAAAGATAAACAGCATCATTACACTATATGTATCATATGGTACCAGAGAAAAGATGTGAAATAACATGGTCAGTGCCAGAAAGAATATAAAAGTAATGGCTCTTACAGAAGCACGACTTTGTGAAATGAGTAAAGTTAATCATGATCTATTGTACATGGTCGTCTAGAATACTATGTCAAAATTTCCCTTTACACATTTCAGTTCACTAAGAGATTTTCACTAACAAAAGTTCCCAACTTTAGTGTGTTAAAGGTTGTCTCTCTTAAGCTGCTGTTGTAATCTAATAAATATATGGTGTTGTAACAGATTGGGCTGAGGAATTCAAAGCTGGTGGTGCTACTGTGATGCCCGTGTGGAAGGTACAGCCTTGTTGTGTCATGTGGCAGCTCCACCCTACCAGACGGGACATTACTCCCAGCTGAGGCCTACATCAGTTCCCCCAGTGATCAGCTGCAAAGAAACTGAACAAAAGTGGCATAAACCAAGGACCATGGTAGCAAGCCTTTTATTAACCTTTCATTTCATGTACGTTTATTTCTTGAATGATTCTTAAACAAGTTTTTATTTGGATACAGGGTATTAAACCGAGTCCAGTTAATGGTCATCATATCAGCCAGACCCAGGGAGAGGAGATCGACGGAAGGAATCAGGTATGTTGTTGTGTACGAAGCTCCCATGATCACAACAATGGCCGTCTCCGGGGATTTACCTCTGGTTGATTCCATGTTCGCTCCGGTGGAGGAGGGAAATGTGCCGTCTTACCAGTAAAGATGGTCCCCAGAACCCATCCACACACAGATGCCCTGATCGACATCCATTCAGATAATTCCCCGTGATATGGAAGTCATACAAACTATTATAAAAAGTGACAATTTGCTTTTTTGCTTCTTCTTCAATGCCTTCTTGGTGAATTAATGACTTGACTACAGTACAACATAATTTAAGCTACTGTGTAAGAAATCAAATTTAAAAGTTGTTAATGAAATGCTGCTGTATTATCCTGTTGTTTGTGATGTAATGTTTGTTAAATGAGTAATAAATGACTTGGATTAAAGCTTTTTGGTGTTTTAAATGCTTAATTTTAAAAGATAAGCGACATGACTTAAAATGAGGGACCAAACAAAAGCAGATTACAACTTTTATTGACCACACAGGTATTTAAATAAGGTAAGTGAGCAAAGACATTTAAAAAAATATATATACAAAAACTCTAATGGACCAATGCGCAAAGTCATTTAAAGAGGAAAAACTTGTCAAAGGGTTGCAGGGTATGAGCTGTAGAATGTGACTCCATGAGAGCTCATCTTTCTTCTTGTTGAACACTGACCATGGATGGTAAAGAGTCCTGAAGCAAGGCCCAAAAACACATCAGTAGGTCATATGATGGAAACCTAAAAAATGGAAAACAAATATTTAATAACACTAATAATTGTTCATAATTAACTAGACAACACAATACACACAACTTCAAATTAATTTATGTGCAAAAAATAAAACATTAAGGAGTTTTGGTACTAAAGTAGAGGACAAACTTGCTTATGTAACGCACATGTGTACCATTCAAATAGCATTTCTGACCATGCATTTTAATCAGAATTATGTTACATGCAGTATTTGCTTCCATACTTGCTACTATTACACCCCAATAGTTATTTTAATAGAATACAAATACTTTTCTGTCTCTCCCGCTCTCACACACATGCCTGTGCACACATTAACATAAGTGTCTAGATCTACCTTGTGAAGATAAAAACAGGAGCAGCTCCCTTTTTAACAGCCACCAATCTGTTTCTGATGATGGTTCACGGATATCAGAGCCGACTACACCCGGGTATGAGGAATGACAATCCACTTCACCGTTATGATAGTAAAAAATAAAAAAATAAAATAATACATTATAGTACTTTTAAGATGCCTGGCTCTGTGGCACACAGCAGTGTTCGGCGGTTGTACCAGAAACTGGTATTTAAACTTCGACTGTTTCATCACACCTAGTGTAGCAGCTACCTAAACATAGCATGTAACATGTAGCATAGGCTAACCGGAAGTATCCGCTCTGGCTGACAGTTCAGCGGAAGTACGTAACTGTAGCTGTTGACGTTTTGGTAACGTCATTTACATACGTCAGCAGTAAAAAAAAACAAAGAAAGAATTATTGACCTCAACAATTAAGATACAGATAGCAACAACTTAATTGTTCCTAGGAAGATTGCAGTTCTTCCTATCTAAAATAACATTCTTACTAGTTAAAATGTATTTTTGGATATCCGAAATAAAATTATAGATAGGTAGAATAGTATTTTATTTTTTCCTATCTAAAATAAGAGTTTGTACTAGTAACAATTGAATTCTTGCTATCTGAAATTCGAATTTCTCCTAGTAAGAATTAAATTCCTCCTATCCACAATGTTATTTCTAGATAGGAAGAATGTATTTGTGGATAGGAGCAGCTGTAAACCCCATATACATGAATGGGAAACGTGACGTCATTTGTCCTGGGAAGAATTACATTTTGGATAGGCGAAATGTTCATTTGTACGAGAGTTTTACTTTTTTAATTGTGTATATATTGGTTAAATCAAATGTGAAAGCGAGTTAGTACCTGCTAGCAACCGAAGCTGCAACTTCGAAAATACCGCGATGTATTCTGGGAAATTTTTGACTGAGGGAAGGCATCAAGGAACCTCCCATGTATCCTCGGTCAGTTAGCTAAACGGCAGACAAACGGAGGACAGACGCCTCGGTAGCGCATGAACATTCACTCAAAAAAGTGAATAAGAGGTGTTGTTCAAGTTATATTTATTTTTTATGTTCACTTGACTTAATATACTTGTCTTTGTTACAGTTAAACATATTTTTCTAATAAAGGCCATGTAATTGTGTCTCTTGTGATCTGTAAAAAATATTAATATGTTGTTTGATCACAAACTTTTTATGTTGTCAGTTAGGATTGCAATACCTCTTACATCCAGAGGGTGTCAGTAATTCATTTTCAGCCGCCTTAACATCTTAAAGAAGAAGAAGACGGAGACGTTACAGACTGCACATGCGCAACCCCTCTGGCCTTTACAGACTCGTCGATTTTGGCCTTTTTGGCGGATAAGTGTCGTTTTCCCGTCGTCGAGAAAGGTAAGCGAACATTTTTACCCAAGCCTGGTTTTTGTATTATTTTCATATTGAGCAGGCTTGTATTTTGTGCTTGTTATAGAAATAATATTTTGTTGGCGTGTTAGGGCAATTTTACAGCGCAGGTGGGATTTGTGCTAGCTAACTTTTTTTTTTTATCCCATTGAGCACCGTCATAGCGTGAACACGTTATCGCTTTTTGTGACCGAGTCTCTGTGCTTTAGTGATTAGTGTTTGTTTTGTGTTCCATTCTGTCTGAATTTACAGATATTGAATTTCTTATACAAGCTGACGAAGCTAGCGTTACTGCTGATAGTTATCGTTTTGCTGTAGCTTCATAATAAAAGCTTTCTGTCGGCGAATTACCGGGAAGCTTTTATTGTGTAGCAGCTACAGGAAGTGCGGTGGTTCGCGCACAAGTAAAAACAGGAAACATAAATTAGTTAACAGAGTAATGCACCGGTTAGGATTGTCATTTTGAACGCAGTATGCTGAAATTATGCACTGGTAGGTGGATATACTTGGTCTTATAACCCAGGTTGTCATGTATTTGGCCATTATGTTATTGTTTTTAGTCTTTATGAACCCGAAGGAGCCGCTGCTAGCCGAAAGTGAAATGTGTGAAAAGCGTCACAGAGCAGATGTCGGTTATATGTAGACTCTGTGGCCGTTTGGAGCCATTTTGTGCCGAGTTTGAATGTTCTGCTTGCATCTGTGTTTTCTCCCGGTGTTCATAAATTCAACTGAGTCTCGGAGCTTCACAGAGGGAAAACAAATGCGAACAAAACACACCAAATCCACACAAACAAACCATGCAAAATAAATACAAACATATACAAATATTTCCCACTGTGCAACACATACGCATTAGTTAGCCTATATTCTCAATGTTTACACAACAGTCCCTGTAAAGTTTTTAGTTAAACTATAGAAGAGACTATAGGATTAGTGTGTCTGACAGGATGGGGGGCGTGGCATCACGATGGTGGCGTGGCATCACGATGTCATCGTCCATCGTGATGACATCGTCCATCGGCACAACCCTACTGTGTACATGTCTATCTCCACATTTGAAATTCCATCCATTTCAAATGCTTTTAGAAGTATGAGGTGTAGGTGTGTATGTGCAGTTCTACCTAGTTTTTATTTTTTTTTATAGAATGAAACCGTCCAAAGAAAGAGGGAGTGTGTCCTGAAGGCAATTTGTGTCTATCTGAATGAAGACCCAGACGTCATCTTCAAGGAATACCTGGTTAGTAATATTGTTTTCACCACTATTCAACTGATTATTGAATAACTAATGTTGTTACTTCATTATAATTGCATGAAATTGGTTTGTTTAAACTTATTTAGAAATATATACAGTAACTTAACCATGCGTTTTATTAGAGACACCTGTGCATTCTAATGTAAGCCAGTACAATTGCTTTTATAAATTTTATGCAGTTGGGGGTTTTTCTGACATTGTCAGAAAGGTAATTTGACTTTGCATATAACTGAGGTTGTAGTGGGAGGCGGTAAGGCAGTTTTATTGATAAGTGTTCCTGATATTGTCTATCAGAGCATGTAAATGGAGTGGTACAGTGAGAATTTCCATTCCTCACTCAAGGAGCTGTTTATCTCTGCTCTCCAGCTCCGAACCGCTACTCACTCAACTTAGATCATATAAACATATTAAGAAAACTTAACACAATGTAAACATGAACAAAATGTCTAAACTTAATAAAAGTAAAAGCAGTGCTGTTCCAAATAAAGTACCAAGTGGGTGGATATGTTGTTCAATTTTGTAAAATCTGTTTGTGATTTCATAGTTGTTGTTTTTTTGTCGTGTCCTCTGCTGCTTCTACAGCATCACTGTTGAGGGAGATGATGCCACCACTCCTCCAGCTGATGTGGGAATCGTGATTGAAGGCGTTGACGTTCTACATGAGTTGGGAGACGTTGCCACTGCATGTGGATTCTTGATGGGTGTAATCTATGCACTGAACCTCAGTTATCCTCAAGAACTGAAAGCCTTCTTTAAAGTGCTTCAGAAGATCTTTCTTCAACTGGGTGCTTCAAGACTCTCAACAAAGGTACAGATGCTCAAAAACAAACTGTTTGAATGAGCCAGCAGTTGGTTTGCGTATTGAAGGTGATGCGGAATAGTTCTAATTCTATGTTGAAACTGAATAAAGTGAAAAGTAGTCTTGTGGTAAGACTGAGTTCCAAGTGAATTGAAGGCAAATGTTGACAGCAAGTGTTAGATTTTTACACCATTATGCTGTTTGAATTTTTTTTTAAACACAAAGCCTGTCATGTTAGACCAAAATATTGTCAAAAGGGTGTTTTTTGTTCTATGTTGTATGTGCTACGCTGCATAAAGGCAGTTTATAGATGTCCATGGACTGTTGTGTAACATAATGTTGCCAACTGAGCTTATTTGGATGGATGCAACAAATGTTTATTTTCATCGGCGATTAATCTTTTAATTTTTTTTTTCTATTTGTTGTCAGTGTATACCTGCAATAGACTGGGGTCAGCGTACTCCCAGTTTGAAACTGCAGGTGCGAGCAGAAAAACACTGTAGCCACGTAGAATAAAAAATCGATATAAAAAAGTATTTATAAGTGTGAGCTATATTTAGATTTTTTTTCAGCGGTTTACTGTGCCATCAGACAGCTCTTTCCTTTGGCACTATATTCTCTCAACCAGTATCCCTACGTGTTTTTCTGTATAGGTATCCATCATTAACAGCATTTTGTCGTTGCACTCATCACAAATTTTTATTTTATATTTGTAGCTTCCATGAAAAGTCTGACCCAAACAGCTGATCTCCAGTGTCGCAGCACAGTGACTGCTCTGTTGTGCCTATGTGTAGGGATATGGGTTGAGAGAATATAGTGCCAAAGGAAAGGGCTGTCTGAAGACATGGCGAACCGCTGAAAATATTCAAAATCTACACTTACAATGATATAGATTTTTTTTTCAAGTGGTTCTTATTTTACGTGGCTATAGTGTGTTTTTCTGCCAACTCTTTCAACATTATTAATATAATAATAATAATATAATAACATAAGTGTAGCTTCCATGCCGATGCTTCAAACTGGGAGCACGCTGACTGCAGTCAGCAGCTGATACACTGACAATGTGTGAGTGCATCATTCAACCCCTCTAAAAGAAATCGGAACTATCCCTTTAAAAAAAACTGGGACAAGAGATATTCTATTAGTCTACTAATTGTACTTGTAATAGTGGCAGTTATAATTGTATGCGTTAAACTGCTTTGTATGTGTTTAAAAGAATGTCATAATGTTTTTGGACAAAGTGCACCAAAATGTAAAATGCGTTTATGAATAAAGGAATTAACAAAAAAATGTTGGGTGTACTAAATTCATTTGTGTGGAACATGTTGACAAAGTAAAATTATGTCAAACTAATTAAATAATTGATTGGATTAAAGTATAATGTTTTTATCAATTGAGCTTAAATGTATCATTTTATTTGTACATATAAGATGCATGTTGATCGGGCAAATGTCAAATATGTAGGATGAAAACATACTTTTTAAGTTCATATAACATAATTGTTTTAATTATGGCAAGCTGAATTAACTTGTTGATTGGAAGTAATTGTCTTTATTTGGCTCAATTCACAATCACGTTACACAATTTGATTAAGTTAGATTAACTTTATATATTTAATTGTAATTAACTTAATACAATTTCGTGGAACCTGTTGACAAAATATATTTAATTAAAGTCAACGTTTCATTTTTTTGAGTGTTGGAACAAGCCTTGGCAGTCCCTTATGACGTGTCTCCTAGGCAACCGGGGCGGGACCAAGGTATCAAGGCGAGGTTCCTTGGCATTGAGAAACACCCTTTGTCTGCTTACTGCAAAAGGCGGGAAAAGCTTTCTTCCAATCAGAACGCGGAACCTCCTTTAGTCCCTCCCACTGGTGCTTACTTGTTGCTCCTTGCTTGGCAAAATTACTTTGGTGTTATAGGTGAAATTTTACCTCATTACCATAATCATATTTTCAAATATATTTATTGTAAATAAATTAAAGAACTGTCTAGATATTTTTGGCAATATGTTTAAAATGTTCAACACAAAAACTGTGTTATACTTTTGTCGCAATTTTAACACATTGTGTGTTAATATTACCACAGAATGTGCTTTAAGTGTAATAGCACATTTTTTTTCGTTACTTTTTAACACATCTCTTTAAGAGTGTGTTTATATTTATACTTCCTTTTGTTTTATTTTAATGCAAAGTTTACTTTTTTTAATTTAATGTCATTGTTTATTTTATTGTGTTCCTTTTTTATTTGATCTTTTTTTGTTTTATTTCTTACGTTTTTAGTTAATTTTTAACTTTTATGTTAATTTCATTTAATTTGTGATCATTTAATTTGATTAGGTTCTATTTTATTTACATTTCAATTTTATTTTACTTTTTTTTACTTTTCTTATTTCAGTGTCCATTTATGTTATTTTATCAATTTACTTTTTTTGTCTCTTTTTTTTAAATTTTTTTTACTATTTTTATACTTCATGCCCGATTTGATTCATCTACCAAATAACTGATTTCAATCCTGATTCTTCAGCCCCTGAAAACCAAAGCAAGTCAAACTTCTCCATTTAAGCTCCAACCAACGAGGACCACCTCTGGTCTAATTTATCACAGTGTGTTCTGCACCAGCGGAAAAAGCAATTCTTTAAAAGTTTAAAGGCTTCCCCACCCTGACACATTACAGCTCCATCACTTAATGGCTGTCTATGTGAGAATTGGCGGCCGACATTAGGCCCACTGCCTGCAGGCCCCTGCAGCAGGAATCCGAATGCTGATGGTAACTGGATGCCACTCAAGGTGAAAGGACTGAGTTGTTCCTCCATGTTAAAGAAAAACACTTAATTTAGCTCACATCGCTTCATGTTTATTTGATGATTGCTCCCAAATTGCTTGACAGTAAAGTAAAAATCAAACAGGATCTAAAATTCTTCTTTTTATCTGTTTTAACCATGTTTATGCATCCAAAAAGGCAGAGATTTGCCCCTGTTTCTTGACTAGGTGTTTATAAAACTAGAAAAGACTTTCAAATATTAAATAAATCAGTTGCTCCCAGTTTTTTTCATCTTGATGATCTCTAGGACTTCTGGGAAAATATTCTGTGGACTGATGAGATAAAAGGGGACCTTATGGAAGGATGTGCGTCTCGTTACATTCGGTGTAAAAGCAACACAGCGTTTCAGACTAAGGACATCCAACCTACAGTCAAACATGGTGGTGGTAGAGTGATGGGCTGCTTTAGGACCTAAACGACTTGCTGTGATTGATGGAAACATGTTTGTCTTCTGACCAAAGTAAAAGATTGTGACCCTGAGTAAACAGCTAATGCCCTGATAAAGAAATTAACAAATAAATGACAGGGAAACAGAAGTAGCCGAAGCTTTGCCCAAGGTCGCCATCAGGGGGCAGCGTAAAAGGAGGAAGAGAGCTCAGCTGTGTTTATGGCAGCTTAATTCAATTCAGTTTATTTATATAGCGCCAATTCACAACAGATGTCATCTCAAGGCTCTTAACAAGAAGTCATTTCAATACATTTATACAAACATTCCAATCAGTTAAAAAGTTTCCTATTTAAGGAATCCCAGCAGATTGCATCAGTCATTGGCGTGAGGTTGGGCCCCGTTGATGCAGACTTTCCAACCACAGCAATCCTTCAGCAATCCCTCATACTGAGCAAGCATGTAGCGACGGTGGAGAGGAAAAACTCCCCTTTAACAGGAAGAAACCTCCAACAGAACCAGGCTCAGTAGGAGCGGCCATCTGCCACGACCGTCTGGGGGTTTGAGAAGACAGAGCAGAAACATAGAAGGAACAGGAGATCTGATGTAAGAAAACTTTCTATGTTACAGAAAGTAAAAATTGGTTTAACAGGACACAGTGGATGTTCAGTTACTGGGAGGATCATCCCAGTCGATGCCCCCCGTCCAACAGGGCATTGCAGCCAAGCAGGATACCAGACCAGGTATATCTTCTATGGAGAGAAAAACACTGAGAGAAAACAAAGTTAACAGTCGAAATAGCAGAATGTACTGTAATACAACTGGAGAGTAGTAGGAGAGAAATGGAAGTAGCAGAGTGAAGAAAAGTGGTAAGTCTGTCCTCCAGCAGTCTAAGCCTATAGCAGCATAACTACAGAGATAGCTCAGGATGACCTAAGCCACTCTAACTATAAGCTTTATCAAAAAGGAAAGTTTTAAGCCTGGCCTTAAAAGTAAACAGAGTGTCTGCCTCACGGACTAAAGCTGGGAGCTGGTTCCACAGGAGAGGAGCCTGATAACTAAAAGATCTGCCTCCCATTCTACTTTTAGAAATCCTAGGAACTACAAGTAAACCTGCAGTCTGAGAGCGAAGTCCTCTGTTAGGAACATAAGGAACAATTAGATCTCTGATGGATGATGGAGCTTGATTATTAAGGGCTTTGTATGTAAGCAGGATCTTAAATTCTATTCTGGATTTAACAGGGAGCCAATGAAGGGAAGCTAAAACAGGAGAAATGTGATCTCTCTTTTTAATATTCATCAGAACTCTTGCTGCCGCATTTTGGATCAACTGAAGGCTTTTAATGGCATTTTGTGGACGACCTGATAGTAAAGAATTACAGTAGTCCAGCCTTGAGGTAACAAATGCATGGACTAGTTTCTCAGCATCACTCCTGGACAGGATGTTTCTCATTTTAGCAATATTCCGGAGGTGAAAGGAAGAAATCCTAGAAACCTGTTTAATATGGGATTTAAATGTCAAGTCTCAGTCAAAAATAACGCCGAGGTTCTTTACGTTATTACTGGGGGCCAATTTAATGCCATCCAGATGAAGTGATTGACTGGTGTCATGGTTTGCTAAAGTTGCCTGACCCACATGCATGAGAGAGAGGGGTTGGACTCTCTTCCACTCTGGAGTTGCCCCCGCTGAGAGGCGCCGAGCTGGGGTGGGTATATTTGCTGCCCCCCATCTCGGCGCCTGTATGTTGGGGTTTACCCCGGTGAAAAAGATGGTATCCTCCCTCCGCCTACGGGTGGGGGGACGAGTGCTGACTGTTGTTTGTGCTTACGCGCCAAGCGGCAGATCAGATTACCCACCCTTTTTGGAGTCCTTGGAGGGGGTGCTGGAGAGTGCTCCTCCCAGGGACTCCCTTGTTCTGCTGGGGGACTTCGACGCTCACATGGGCAATGACAGTGAGACCTGGAGGGGTGTGGTTGATCTGCGGCCGCATGTTTTGGACACCCGGATGAAGAGAGGAGCTGAGCTGTCCACTGACCACTACCTGGTGGTGAGTCGGCTCCGATGGTGGGGGAGGGCACCGGACAGACCTGACGGGCCCAAACGTGTTGTGAGGGTCTGCTGGGAACGTCTGGCAGAGTCTCCTGTCAGAAGGAGCTTCAACTCACACCTCCGGCAGAACTTCGAACATGTCCCGGGGGAGGCGGGGGACATTGAGTCCGAGTGGACCATGTTCCGTGCCTCCATTGTCGACGCGGCTGACCGAAGCTGTGGCCGCAAGGGGGTCAGTGCCTGTCGCGGAGGAAACCCTCGAACCCGCTGGTGGACACCAGCAGTAAGGAATGCTGTCAAGCTGAAGAAGAGGTCCTATTGGGTCTTTTTGGCTTGTGGGACCCCTGAAGCAGCTGATAGGTACCAGCGGGCCAGGCGGAGTGCGGCTCGGGTGGTCGCTGAAGCAACCATCGGGCGTGGGAGGAGTTTGGAGAGGCCATGGAGAACGACTTCCGTGCGGCTTCAAAGCGATTCTGGTCCACCATCCGGCGTCTCGGGGAGGGGAAGCGGTCTGCCACCAACACTGTTTACAGTGGGGATGGTGTGCTGCTGACCTCGATGGGACGTTTTGGGTCGGTGGATGGAATACTTCGAAGACCTCCTTAATCCCACCGGCACACCTTCCAATATGGAAGCAGAGTCTGGGGACTTTGGGTCGGGCTCTCCAATCTCTGGTGCTGAGGTCACCGAGGTGGTTAAAAAGCTCTCTGGTGGCAAGGGGTGGATGAGATTCGGCCAGAGTTACTCAAGGCTCGGGATGTTGTGGGGCTGTGTTGGTTAAAGCGGCTCTGCAATATTGCGTGGACATCGGGGGCAGCTCCCTTGGATTGGCAGACCGGGGTGGTGGTCCCCCTGTTTAAAGGAGTCATGACCTGTAATTTTCACTTTTCCACGAGAAAAAATGTATGTTATGATTCCCTAACGATTATACACTGGCCAGGAAGCCGATATTTAAAAGTGAAGCGTTTGTTTACCCTTGACGTCAATTCGGCGCAGGATATACCATATATGGACATCGCAGACCTATGCTGTAGGAAGCCCGCCCTCCCCCTCTCCCCCTCATATTCAGTCGATGGCTGCCATTACTGAATCCCGATTCGAAGTACAAACTCGAGCTCCGTTTTCAAAAAGGGGCCATTCCAACAATCAGAGACTTCCACTGCAATTGAAACGGTAAGGCTGTGTTTTTATTGCTCTGCTGTGTGTAACAAACAGCAGCTAACTGCTAATGTGGCTATTGTATGCTAGCGGGAGTAGTATCTTCGAGGACAACTCTGTGTTTATTTCCCCCCCCCTTTTTTTTCCACTTTTTTAAAGGGTCTGAAAGACTATAATAGAGCGTGGGTATCCAAGGTAATACTAGGTTATGACTCCTTTAAAAAGGGGGACCACAGAGTGTGTTCCAACTTCTGAGCCTCCCTGGTTAGGTCTATTTAGGGGTTCTGGAGAGGAGGGTCCGACGGATAGTCAAACATCGGATCCAGGAGGAACAATGCGGTTTTCGTCCTGGCCGTGGAACACTGGACCAGCTCTAATAGAAGCTTTAATAGAAAATAGATGCATAGTACTGTTTTTTAACCTGTCGAAAAACATAATATTATACATAGAAAATACAAAAAATTACCAATTAGAAAGGATTCACCAAGACCAGCATAAACATTTGAAGTTTTTTAAATTGTTCTATATTTATGCTGCACAAACAAAGATTGATCAAAAGACACATTATTCTGTGGGCAATATTTAATTTATTTAGTTTATTTGTCCATCTGTAAACAGAAAGTGCTAATCTGCTCTCTAAGCTGAAACAAAAGCAATAAATCCTAATTGTTCACTTAATATATCAAAGAATTAATCTTCTGTTTTGTTCAGATTCATACTGGTAAGTTATTTAAGTTTTATTTGTTTGTCACCTTGACCCCTGCAGGAAAGCTCTTCCATCCGCTGAGGACGTTCAGTATCTCAGACGGTGACACGCTCCCTGTCGAGGAATCAGCCTCGGAGTCACTTTCCTTTCATGTTTCTTATCATCTCCTGCTTTTCCAGCCAGATCGTGGTGCAACACGTCAAGCTTATCACCACCTTCCGCATCTTCAGATGTGTTTATCCGGCTCCCCACACCTTAAGGTGGCTTTGTGCTGCTCAGATTTATCTCAAATGAAACTTCTTATCTTGCTGCACACATAACACTGCGGAAATAGTAGAAAATCTGTCAGATATTACAGCTGTCGGCGCTATCTCACTGTAAAAATGATGCAAACTCTTGCAGCAGAAATACAGGAATCCACACATTTAGCTGTGCAGTGAGGTGAAGCTTCACTTGCTTTGTGCTTTGCTTTCCATTGCAGAACAACCACGTGCATTGATGTTGCTTATTTGTGTTGATTCATTCTCTGTTTTATGTCCAAAAGAGAAGCTTTAGAAGCCTTGTAACATCTGTGTTTGCTATGTCTATCCACCCAGAAAGACGTCATGTGACCCCTGTCCTCCTCATTTAGAATGAATACCATCCACTGAAGTTAAAGCACAGGCTGACAAACCCCTCTGAATATTGGTCTGACTTCTTACTGACAAAAGGGTCCCTTGTGATGGATGAACACTCTGATGATGCACTAGACAGCTACTTGATTGAGTTTTATGTTTTTTTCTTTTTTTGCTTTTCATTTGGAAATCAAGGTTCCAGATTCGGGGACAATGCAGACGAGATGAGGTTCCCTGTTAAAGCAACACCTCAGCAGTGCCACACACTCCCTCCATGCCACGCCGCATTGGTGCAGTCATTCACGCAAAAGGATTCATGCAGCGGGTCTTCCTTCTCTGCCGGGTGCAACTGGCCGCTCATCAACATCAATCAGGACCAGTACTTAGTGGGGCAGATTCCCTGAGACAGATACCAGATGATTTTATGACTACAAGTGATACACAGGCCCTCGGTAAACTGTTGTTTACTGTTGAACTTCTTTGTACTTACCTTTGTCCTTTGTTCCTAACTCCTGGATTCTTGGATCAAATCCACATCGACCCTTTCTGGTCTGTAAAGCACCCTCTGGATCCTCATCACCGGTCTCCTAGCCACTCCCCGGCCTGCTCCTGCATGACCCCATATCTGGGACCTCCGCCAATCACCTCCTGCCTGTCCACTCTCCAGTGTTCTCCATCGTCAAGCCGCCCTGGAAACAAAGAAGTAATTCACTCACAGGACCGCTCACCCACTCACCCCTGTGGAAACACTTACGCCTTTTAGAAGTCAGCAGCAACTCAGACAGTAAGAATCTTCCTTCTTTCCTTCAGCTCCTAAAAGTACAGCAGTTAGATATTTATCTTCCTCATTAGTGCAGACCTGGACAGAGACATACAAGAGAAAAACCATGACACACTCAGGCCATGTACACACGTAGCAGGTTTTTGTTAAACCGAATGTCCTCCCCACCTCGTAAAAAAAAATAAAAATAAATTCCATCCATACCTAACTTCATTAGTGCATTGTTAAGTACATTTATAGTACATGCCAAACCTGTAGGCGGCAGTAGTCCCCGAAATCCTATCCAATCAGAATAACTTTCCTTTCCCTGTGGTCTTCTACATTAGTAATTGACCTTTTAAAAATACGCAAATAAAAAGTGCTTGGGCAATTGATAATGCCAACACAGCTGTAAAGGCAGAAATGCTGTTTCTGAGTAGGGCTGGGTGACATGGCCTTAAAATCTATATTGCGATATAATCTGAAGCATGTGCGGTAACGATATTTATTCCGATATTGTCTTTTCTTCTGTTTACATGTCATAATGGCTGTTTTTAAAAATGTTCGCATTTCAGATACATTGCAGCAGAACAGCAACTCCAAAAAAAGTATAGAATGCCATTTTCCGAACGCTCATTGTGCAAAATGCATTTAAATAATATTCAAATCTTTTCTCGAAAAATGCAACACAGAAATTCCTACTACACAAATTAAGATGAAGATATTTTAAATAAAATAAAGTTAAATGTTATGAAAACACAAAATTAAAGTTAAATGTTATGAAAACACAAAATTCAAAACTGATTCAACTTTTGTGCAAAATGTAAAAAGAGAAATAACGTCGGTTTCTCGATACGCGTACTTGTCTGGACTTGAGAAACGTCATGGAAGGCGGCCCAAGTACTGTTCCAATCCTAAATACGCATCAAGGCAAGAACGATTAAAGTGCCCAAAAGTGTTGTTGCTCCGCCCATTGTATCGAGGACGCATCAAAGCATCCTTCTGTGGACTTTAGCCAGCAAGGTATCCCACAATTCATTGCGCTACCAGCAGCAGTAAATAGAGAAAGTCAGTGCTGAAATGTATTGCTTTTATACCACTATTAACTTGTGAGAAAAATCAGTTTTAAATGATTTTAGGCGAGAAAGTAGACATCAAAGCTTCATCTATACGGTCAGTTCATTTAGAATCCGTCTACTTTAAAGTGTGCTCCTGCGTTTTCGGTGTAGCACAGCACCGCTAATAGGCTCAGCAGGCGGTTGGAGTGTGTTCTCTCCACTAACCCCAGTCTGATCCCACTACCTGTTATCTGTTAGTAGTGGCTGAAAGTGAGACATAACAGGTTTTAGTGCATGTGGTGGATAATTGCAAGTACCAGAATACAAAATATATTATTTTTTTCTCTGGAAATGTTGAGATTTATTTATTAATATCAGTATTTTATAAACTGTGTCGCCACGGTTTATAAAATATCAATTACTTGTATTTGCTTCCCAGCCATTTTTGGCATGTAAATTCATTGTAAGAAAATGTTTTTAAGACAGTTCCCCTTAATGATCAAACAGAGCACTGTACACATTTCCCTAAGTTTGGCTCTGTGACGTATGAACTCTTCCATTTTCTTTGTTTTATGCAAACAGCTCTGCAGGAATAAAGACCACAGTTCCAGGTTTGGATGCAGCTTCCCATAACCTCCCAGTGATCCTCTTCAGCCCAGTTTCCTGCCATCGTCTTCTTCAAAGTCTCCTCGTCTTTTTTAAATAAAATTTGAAAAAATTAAAATTTGCTTACAGTATGACTAGATAATCACAGTATTAATGTCCTGTACTTTTCGGTTGATTTTTGTCACTCAAATATGTTTTAACTCAAAATGTTTTGTCTGTTTATGTTTTAGGTATCTTGATGCAGGTTGGTAAAATATAAAATAATACTTTAAAACTTTACTGCTTATAGATCCAGAGCAAACATCGGGAATAATCGAAGGAATCAAATAACTGTTTACCTCTAAAGCTGGTTATCATCAATTATGTCAGTTGAGATGATAAATAATTTATAAGCAAATACTCGTATGAGGGAAGCATTGTTTTAGTAAACAACAATGCTTCACTAACAAGCCTGAAAAAGTCATATGAGGTAAACCACCATTTAATTAGAAGTGCCTTTTGTAATCAATAATATAAACTTTAGCCCTTATTTTACAGGTATTCTATTTTGTATTGGCATTTCTTCTAAATTGTGTATATTTGATATAAAGATATGAAGAAAATGTTTTTCTTATTTTACTATCCATTATAAATGTGAAAATAATCCCATAAGCTGGAAGCTGAGCAGCGACATCAACCAAGTACGCTCTGTTCCAGTTGCAGAACTATCATACGGCGTCCTTGTGTTCTCGGCTAGAACAGACTTACAACTGAACTTGCCAAGCACACAAGAACATACTTGCGTACTTGGGTATTGAGAAACGGTCATCCTTTCTGTTTTCCTGATTACTTATTTATACATTTAATATCGTACAAAAATAAAGCTGCACATATTTGAATAAAAAAGTGCGTAGGCACAGCTTGATGACCTCATCAAAATGCACAATTGCAGTAGGCTGGTATAGTCAAAATCTCTACCGTTGGCAAAATGTATTTAATTTGTACCTTATACCGTTTAAATCGCCCATTACTTTTTCTAAGTGTAAGCACAGGTCGCACATCTGATGTCAGTGCATTTTTTGTCATGGACTGTGAAGTTGTGAAACCTTAAACCCTGGTTATTTATGTCCACAAGCAAACGCTTACAACGGACTATTTGCTAATCTTCACTTTGGTCGGAGGTTTTAGACGTTTTTGATGCCGTGAATCTGTGTTTTCTTGTGGATGACGGACCAAATCGTAGAAAAATATATTTGTTTTGTGAGATACCCGGCTACGTGTGGACAAGGCCCCAGCGACAGCAACAAATTTTCCTAACAGTTGTATTTTTGGGGGGGGGGGGGGGGGGGGGTTGTGGGAGGAAGCTGGAGTACCTTGGGGGAACCAATGCAGACACGGATAAAACATGCAACCTCCGTGCAGAAACACCCCAGACTGGGACTCGAACTCAAGACCTGTTTACTTGAAGGCAACATAGCTACCAACCACCCCACTCTGCAGTCCCTGTATTAATTTTTTCAATTGTTCTCTAATTTGGGGCTTCATTTAGGTCATCAAAATGTAATATATTTGACTCAATAGATTTGCGTTGTCAATGATATTCTAATTTAATAGGAAGTATTTGTCATAGAAGTTAATGAGCGACTGTCGTCACCAATTCAAGCAGTGATATAAACTTTTTCTACACCGTCAGATGAACAGTAAGTGTGTCACTGTGGTCCATTTGGTTCTGCAGCTCTACCAGCGCTGATCCGCCCTCCATCCTCTCTTAGCACCCCAAAGTGAAGAGTTTCAGGTAGATTTGAATCAGCTGCTGGGTGCTATCGACCATCATGCCCTCCTCTCCTGATCTCAGAGTCTCTGCCAGGACATAAACACCCGGTAATTACGTCCACAGCGCCCAAACACCGACAACCACCATTTAAACAAGACGTCGATAAAGCTCTGCTGCTTTTAAACAACAAAAGAGACGGAAGGCAGAGAGGAGCATCCTGACGCTACTGACAGTTAGAGACTCTGAACATTTGCTTTTTATTTAGCCATTAATGGTTGAGGTGAACGTTCGATGGAGAGAAATAATGAGGCAGATCGATGTCCATCGACCTATAGGCACTTCCTCCAACATCGATACCTCAGGGAAGCCTCATTTGGTCCCACAGAAGAAAGAGAGTAACTGGAAATAATATTCAGGAGAGAAGCGCTGGGACAGAATTATTGATTCACGTCATAAATGATAAAAATATTGATTGTCTTAATGCTCTGGGCCTCGGCAGTGGTTTTATTTATGTAGGGTTGAGTCTAGTTCAGGTTGGTTTCTTATGAAACAAATTGTGCGTTTGAAGGCATTTATGCAAACACACAAATATCTAAATCATCCATTTAGGAATAATTTCAACGTTAAAAGCAAAAATTTTCATAATTTATTAAAAACAATAGTGCTGGGAATGTCTGGCCGCTCATTCAGGTGATTTAATGTTAATTTAACTCTTTGGGTCCATCAGAATAAAATCAAATATGTATAAAAACATCATGAAACAAAATAGAATTAGTTAATGTGAGTTTTATTCTGATCTATAAATGGCATGATGAAACATTACATGTTTACATATAGACAAGTTTTGCTTAAGTAAAGCAAATATAAGAGGAACATTTTCTTCACTCTGCTGCTTTTTGACCAAAGTATTAAACACACACTATATTGTCAAAAGTATCCGTTCATCTGTCGATACAAACACATGATCACCATTGGCATCTTATTCTTGAGCTGATATCCCATAATATGTTGGTCCACCCCTTGTAGCAAGAACATCCTTCAACTCTTTTAGCAAAGTTTTATTTAGGAACATGTTTATGTGGATTTTCAACCATTCCTCTAGAAGTCCATTCATGAGGTCAGAGGTCATGTTGGAGGAGAACACCTGGCTTCTTGAAGACGTTGCAACCCTGAGGGATGTGGCCATTTTAACACACACACTTTTCCAGCAGTTTTGCTCACTCACAGAAAAATGCTGGGTTATTTAATCAAAGCAACTGCTGGGTTATGAAATGTGTAACCCATTATTGGTTATTATATGGGTTATTTCTGTGCAACCCATGCATTGGGTTAAATACAGTTGGGTTGTATACAGTCTATGGTTAACATCTATTAACCCAACAATGGCTTGCTATATAATTGCAAGCCATTGTTATTATTATTATTATTATTATTATATAAAACAGTATTCACGTATTGGGGGCGGCTGGAATTCAGTGGTATAGCTGTCGGCCTGTGACCCAGAAATTGTGGGTTTAATTCCTGCTTCCACCTGCTTCATGTCGTAATCACATATATATCCACCATATATCATATGGTGGATTTTACCCAGGACTTATATTAATTTGACCCAGGATTTAAATTAAATGTCTAACCCATTTTGTCGGGTCAAATTAACTACTGTTGGGTTGGTCCAATAGTTACCCAGGTGTTGGGTTAAAAAAAACCAAGTTGGGTTGATTTTAACCCAGGATTTTTTAGGGAGGAAAAACTGTTTGGTATTATATTTGTTCCCCTAACATAAACAAGCAGTTAGACTAATGAAAGCACATATTTCTATGTGGACAAACAATTTTTTGTGGTGTGACGCCATATGTTCATTTAATTCTTACACACGATCGATTAATACACGTTCTCGATAAACACATTTAACTATATTCCATAATTTTCGGACTATAAGCGGCTACTTTTTTCACACGCTTTGGACCCTGCGGCCTACACAACGATGCGGCTAATTTATAGATTTTTACTGGCTAACAGCCTCCAGGGGGCGCTATAGCAGGAAGCGTAAAAGTGAGACGGACATGGGGAAAGACTATGCTCCGATGAAGACTACTGGTAGTTTCGTGCACACACCCTCATCATGGAAAATGAACAAAGACATACATATAATGCAGCTTTTATGTCAAAGGCGATGGAGCTGGTCGTCAAAGAAGGAAATAGAGCTACTGAACGTTAGATGAAGTCAATGAATCGATGGTGAGATGGAGGAGGCAGCGGGAAGAACGAGGTAAGTGTAAAAAGACGACAAAAGCCTCAGAGGACATAAAGCCACTGAAGAAGACGACTTCAGTGGCTTTAGTGAAGAAGATGAAAATAGCGACCAGTGACTTTTCTGGTAGGCTAAAGTATGTTTTATTTTCTAACCAGACATGTTACTGTCGTGTTGTGTTGGGGCCGTACTACATCCGATTTTCAGCCAGAGTTGTATGTCCTAAATGAAAACAAAAACAAAAACAAATCTTCTGTGTAAATGTCTCATGTTACAACATGAGAACATGCGGCTTATATTCAGCTGTGGCTTATTTCTATACCAAATGTATTTTCTCTTAAAATGTTGCTGGTGCGGCTGACATTCAGGTGCGCACAATCGTCGAAAAATGTCAGTAAAAAAAGGCAAAACAGAAAGTCTTTTTCTTTTTTGTATTATATAAATTATTACAAAAGAAGAAGACAAGGCTGGGTGAGAAAAAAAAACAATCACAACCACCAAATCAAAATACTGCACCAAGTAGCAAAAATGACAAAACAAATTGGTAGGATTCAAGAGAAACGTCAGAGAACCTGATCAAGTAAACACTTGAATACTGAAGCTGTGAGGCCTGCAGAGCTTTAGATGCTGTCCTGTGTTCTACTGTGACCTCCTGGATGAGTTGTCAATGCATTCTTGGAGTATTTTAGGCAGGCCAGTCTCTCCTAGGAAGGTTTAGCATTTTTCCATGTGCTCCATAGATTATGGTTCTCTCGAGTTCCAAAGCCTTAGAAATGGCTTTGTAGCCCTCCCCAGAATAATAGATGTCAGGGACTTTATTTCTCATCGGTTGTTGAAGTTTTTTTCCAGATAGGTTGCTTTTTGAGACTTTTTGGCCGATTATATTGCTTCAGACAGGTTCTATCTGAGAGATTTCTTTATCTTGATTCAATTTAGATTATATTTCCACATGAAGTCAGGTTGATTAATGTACGTTGGTGTAGATTCTCACCTGTCCAAGGCATGGTGATCTAGAGAGTTATAACTGAAGGCAAATTGACTTCTCTTCTTATCTTGGACCTGTCACCCAAAATGCTTATTCAGTTCTGGACTTAAGTTGGAGGTATCAGGCTTATAAGTTGTAACGAGAACCAATGACTCTGATAGACAATAAAGACTAACAAGGTTCGTATTGTCACTAATGAGGTCATCAAGGTCATTTGAAGCCCTGGTGCTACCTTTTATTTAACTCCCTGTTAGTGTCGTTGACACGGATGATCCTATCAAGTCCCCAAAAATGCCAATGTGGTTTATTGTTAGTAGCTGTCCTCCAGATAATGACATGAAGATGGTTCAAGAGGAAAGCTCTGGAGACAACACTTCAAGTTGAACTGCAAGGTATTTTATTAAAACTATAGCCCACATCAGAAAAAACAAATCATGAGGAAATCTTTGCCCAATTGTGGAAATCCCTATTGATCTTTAGACACAGCTTCTTTTATATGGCTCAAGACAACACATATACAGTACTATATTTGGTATTCCCTAATGTATAGGTCTTACTTTGAACAGAGTCTTAACCACTTTTCATATCTTGTCTTCATGTCTTTGACCGGGATCCATACCTTTCCTTATTTGATCAGTTACAGTGTAAGACTTCTGCTTAGAACCATGTTTCAGGCACCATCAGAGGCATCTGATGGTGCCTGGACCTTGATTACCTCATTAGTGACAATAAGAAACTTTTTAGTCTTTATTGTCTGACAGAGTCATTGTTTCTCGTTACAACTTATAAGCCTGATACCTCCAACTTAGTCCAGAACTGAATAAGCATTTTGGGTGACAGGTCCAAGATAAGAAGAGAAGTCAATTTGCCTTCAGTTATAACTCTCTAGATCACTATGCCTGGAACAAGGTGGCACTGTAGGTATTAGAAAGTCTCAAACGTTGGTTTTTCATGTTTCACCTACATGGCTTCTTTCAATCCTCTCTCAGACCATCTGTCTTCAGTGTCAAAAATGTGGACATTGTTGTCTTCAAAGAAGTGTCCTTTGTCTTTAAAGGTCTCATTCACTCATTTATTCAATACATTTGCGGTGGTCTCTAGCTCGGATCAATGCCTTGTAAGTGATTTTAGGTGGAAAAAATGCTCTCGCACTCCTGTTTCCTGAGTAGGTGAGGGGAAAACGACAGGATTCGGACTCTCACGCTGCCTTTGAACAAATAATTAATTTTAACATACTTTGCTGGTGGTGTTGCAAGACAAATTCCAACAGTTTCTTCGTCAGCTCTTCCTGAGTAAAAAATGCAACGCTTGATGTTTTATCAACACATGCCTGAACGTGTTCCGCCATTGTTGTCGAGTTGCTAATGGTTAGCTTCTGCTAGCAGAAATGCACTCTGCTCTCTCCTGGCTGTAAGATCAATACCAATACATGGGGCCATGAATACTTATTTTCTTTGTGATGTTAGAAGAGACAGGCCTTTTCTGACTCGCTTGTTTTTGCCGTCTATTTCCTTTCCGTGGCTAATGCAGACAATAAGGGTTGGAGAAAATGTTCACGTGCAAAATATGCAACTCAGAGTGACTGATTGTATTTTACAAAGAACAAGTATGACATTGTTTCTCTGTCAACGAGACCTTTAAGATTTAGATAAACTGCGGGGAGTCTTGACCCGAAGGCTTGGCTCTTCTTGTTGCAACACAGAGGAGCCCACTCAACATCTTCAAGATAACAAGAGAAGTCCAGTTGCCTTCATTTATAACTCTCAAGGTTGATTAATATATTTATTTAGCTTATCTCTGTGTCATAAAATTGAACTTGATGAGCTGAAATGTTTGATCGTGACTAAAAAGCAAAACCAAAATGTTATTGGGAAGTAGTTCTTCAAAGAACTGTACTTGCATAAGCCAACAGAGCAAATTGTGTTGATGATAACAAAAACAGGCCATATTATCATACAGTGGCTTGCAAAAGTATTCGGCCCCCTTGAACTTTTCCACATTTTGTCACATTACAGCCACAAACATGAATCAATTTTATTGGAATTCCACATGAAAGACCAAAACAAAGTGGTGTACACGTGAGAAGTGGAACGAAAATCATATATGATTCCAATTTTTTTTTACAAATAAATAACTGAAAAGTGGGGTGTGCGTAATTATTCAGCCCCCTGAGTCAATACTTTGTAGAACCACCTTTTGCTGCAATTCCAGCTGCCAGTCTTTTAGGGTATGTCTCTACCAGCTTTGCACATCTAGAGACTGAAACTCTTGCCCATTCTTCTTTGGAAAACAGAATGTATATATATATATATATATATATATATATATATATACAGGAAACACATTGCCACATCTGCCAAAACAGCCACATTATTTCCCGTATCCTCTACACTTTCACACAGACAAACAAGGCTTAGATGAAAGATAATTAGCATTTATTTCCTCTGTGGAGGGTATGGCCGACTCCCTGTGGAGCGGTTTGTCTCTGAGCACCTTTCCGTCACTCAATCGGGAGGGGGGCGACAGCAGAAGAGCCGCCACGACTCATTCACTCGAAAATTGGGAGAAATAACACAACCAGGTGCTCTTGTTGTTTTCACTCAGCCCAGGAACCTTACAACCAGTCTGTGTTTTTGAACAATTTTCAGCGAGCAGAGACCTCTAATTTTACAGGGAATTAGTGTTGCTGTGCCCTCTCCCCCACCAGGCGCCCCCACTGCTGTCAACAGGAGATGTGCGACAAACAAAGGATCTGTCCGACCCTGCAGCTGCACAGCGTCGCCCACACACACTGTGATGGATCAAATTAAAACACTTTCTTCAGTAGCTCTGTTTCTATTCAGCTGTCAAGTCGATTCAAAGCAAAGCTTTAAAATGTCAAACTAAATATAACATTTAAGCAAGGCGGGAGCTATTTAACAAAAGTGAAATTCAGGAAGGTAAGACAGTAACAGGTTTATGAGCATTTAAAATCCACAATGTGGACAGTAGGTGGCAGTAACCCCTCACGGTGGTGTTAGTGCGCACGGATGGTCGTATAGTTTTTGGGACAAAAATCAATATGAAGCCAATAGATATTTCTGGAGAACTTTCTAAAACTCAAAAACAGTATAAGGCATGTGGTGGAAAATTCCCATAACACTTGGCGCCCAACGTAGCCTCAGCGAACGGAATGGACCGACAGGGACAGGGTCAAGGGAGTTGCTAGCGTCCTGGGACATTTTCTCCCAGCCTCTTACCTCCAGTAGCTGTTTGGGAGATGGAGGCCTTGAAGCGTCTCTGTCGGCCCGGCCGTCGCCTGAGACAGAACCTGGTATGACTGAGTCCTTTTAAATAAATAGTGATAACAGAATTTTATTTGCACTCTCAGGAGGTGAAATATTTGCTAGCGGTTTTGTGTTTATTTACTTACACGCAGTTGATTGATTGATTACTTAATATAATATATACTTATTTATAATTGGATGGTTAATTATTTAATCAAGGTTAAACAAAGTATCGGGTTTTTGCTCCGGGTTTTACCTGGGAGCACGGCAGTTGGACAAGTGGTCAATTAATTAAATTGATTGATTATTTTCTGACGAGGGTTTTTTTAGGCTTTTGTTTCACTCAAGGAAACTAGAAAGCGATGGGGGAGACGTCCTTCATTGGAACTGGGTACCCAGGCAGACAATCGGGTCTGTAATCTAGCAACACTTCACCTCCAGACAGTCCAATAGGTCGACAGAAAGAAAAAAAGGAAAAAATAAATAAATAAATAAAAGAATTAATGGGCCCTGGGGAGGAATTTGGATAATCTGAAAGAAAATCTAAAAGTTATGTTATTTATTTGTGGTTCATTTATGTGGTTTTGTTTATTTCTCTTTTATTTACTCGTTTGCTTCTTCCAGAACTGGAGGGTTTGAGCATTAAGATCATTTGTTTGATGGCTTGGTATAATGCAGAATACCACACACGCACACACACACACACACACACACACACCCCCACACACACCCCCACACACACACACACACACACACACACACACGCAGTGTTATTGTTACACATTCCATTGTAGAACTGCGATGAGTTTCGCTGAGTTGTCCTGTGTTTTTCTTCAGGCTGGTTGGGACCCCTGCCTTCGGTCCAGCGGCGCCTGGGGAGGGCCACAAGGAGCCCTAGTACCTCCCCCACCCTTGGAATAAGGGGTTTGGCAGCCATAACAAAGGCAGAGGCTGGGCCGGCCAGCCTGCAGATGACCCAGTGAAATTCAGGCAGGACAAAAATACACACAGCTCAAGTGCAATTAAGAAATGCTTGCTGACTGATGTAGCTGTATTTTATCTCTGTGACACCTGCCTATGACACACATACTCACTCCCTTAGGAAAGTAAATCTTGTTTTGTTTTTGTTTTGTTTCTGCCAGAAGACCCTTAGAGCGAAAAGGGTCTCGATGGAAGCAGGCCATAATTTCTGATTCTTTCTATTTTCTATGTTGATCTAATTGTTTTGTTATTGTGTTGTAATTTGTAAGGGAAAGTTGATGTGCAACTAAACCAAATTAGTTTGTTTTAGAAGGACGGGATAAAGCAGACAGACGAAACTGCTACGGCTCTGATAAGGTGATGATTCGTCATCCGGTGAGTTTAGTCTAATCAGAGCTTAAAGAATGTGTTTCACATGTAGAAGAGAGTGAACTGATAATTTGTCTTCTGGGGAGTTATCTGGTAAATGGTCAAGAAGTCTTTTCTCTCCTAATGCTCTCTGTCAGGAGAGTCCACATTTATTTCATTTTGGTTGAACGTTATTTGATGGAATTGTTATTACACTAAGTACGTTTCCTTAGCTGTCGCAGCTTGTGTGCACTAACTTAGAAACGGGAATTCCTACTTTAGAACAAATAATAGAGTTGATTGGGGCATTTAGAGTAGGTTGTGAATTATACCCTGACTGACTTGATTTTGACTAAGCTGACTGACAGTGAAAACATATTTTCCTTTCTTTCTGGGACAATTGGGGCTGAATTGTTTCCTTGTATTTTGGGGTTTGGTGTAAGAAAATAATAAATCTTAGAACTGTGAACATTAACTAAAGTAACTTGGACCTTTACAGTAACACTGCTTAGATTTCTCCACAGCTGTGAAGGACGCATTTTTTTATCAGCTTGCAAGGCGCTAATGTAAACAATCGCGAGACTTAAAAATAACAAGACTTTGCTGTGAGAAGCAACAGTAAAACAACATTGTTTAGGCTATAATTTGAAAACAACAAAAAAATAAAACTTTAGGTTTCTGCTGGGTAACATTAAAATAAAGATGAGCAGTCCCTAGGCTACTTAGGTCTTAAATAAATGGAAAAAAGATAAATACTAATCTTATCTGGGGAACATTCAAGTGTCAGAGCAGTTAGTGGGCCTTATTAGAAATTTTGCTTAGAAAATTACTGAATTGATCTCAAGCTGTGAAGTATTCTGTGTCTCCTTCCAGGATAAGGGGAAGGAGGTCAGGAAAGGTTTGATCCTAGAAATCTGATGGTTTTGTCACACTCTGGTGGGTAAACACAGGAAGTTATATAAGTGGGTCTTAATATAAGGCATCTGATTTTGTAATTAGAGGGAAGTCGTCTCACTGTTTTATGTAAATATTAATATACCTCAAATGCTTTTTAGGGGCCATCAATTATAACAATACAGTGGTCCTGTGGGTTTGGAATTTTGCTTATGACGACCAATGCAATTTTCAATATCAACTGAACCAGAATGCAAATCAGGCTGGTTCTCATTCTTTTTTTTTTTTTTCTAGAATGGACTGACCACTTTGTCTACAGGGGAGGAGTCATGTTCGAGGTTCGGCCCAAAAAGGTATGGACAAGTGGCTTGGGAGGTTACCTGTGCGTACCTGAGTTTGGGGGCTGCTTATATATTTTGGCATATTTGGGGTTATGGTGAAGGGAATTCAAATTCTAACATTTTCTCTTAGACTTTACAAGGGAGGCTGAGAAGTGTGATCCCCTGTAGCTGCGAAAACACTCTTTAAAATAGTAATAAATAATAAAAATGTATTTGTTCGTCAACAGTGACGTATCACTTTTCATATTAAGAAAGCAAATAATATATAATAACTTGGTGTTTAGGGGTAAAAATCAAATCCTGAACTATTGATTTCACAGTTAGTTTTGTTGTAGCTCTCTTGGCTTTTATCACAGCCTAAATTATTTGAGGCCTGTTGTGAGAATTTTTCTGCTTAGCATTTTTTATAAAAGATTTGAATGGCTTAATGTGTCAAAAAAAATATATTGATCATGTTAAAGGTTAAGTCTCTTTAAATTAAAGGTTAAGTCTCTGTGTTAACTGAGATATGTATTGTTATGTTGAACCAACATGTGAGAAGCTCAAGGATACTCTCTGTGTCTTGGGTCACCAATTGTGAGATGTGTCTGCATGCTGACTGAAGGACGTGGAACCACTCCATTATCTCTTCTCATCCTTGTTAAATAATATTTCTATAATAGGCTTTTTAATGCATTTGACATGCATTTAGTATCAGTGGATCGCTCGGGATCTCAGGATTATAAATATGTTATCGCTCTATCTGAAAAACTAAACGCAACAGATCTAGAAAACTGCAATCTTAACATCAAGTGATCTTGGATAAAAATAGATCAAATAAAACAGAGAATATTCCAATTTAAAGCATAATGAATGATGGATGATTATTATGATCTATATTGGTGTATATGAGTCAGATTTAATGTTTAAAATAAACTGTATTATCTTGAAAACTTGCTATAGTTTTAATGGTGATAATATAATAATGATTAATTATCTAAACGTGACTCAGTGATTTACTGGAGAATAAATTCCTACATCATTCCTACATCATTTTTGGAAACATATTTGCTGGGACACATTTCCAACAATCATTAATAATGATATTTTTCTGCAAAGTGCAAATTTGAATAAACATTCTTTAGTCTATTTGATTTGTTACGCTGGTTTTTCAAAGCAATCCTTCAAATTCATGTGAGAGATGGAAATTACATTTACCTCATCAATCTAATGTTTGAGTATTTTCTAACCTGAATCCATATTAATTTTATAGCCTATTAAATGGGTGAGCTGTACTCAGTGAGTTACAGCTGTTAGATTTGCGCTAATCAATAAAAGCCTCGGGGGGAAATAATGAACAAAGGTAAATGGTAATATAAAATTTGAACTATTGTAACTGATTAAAACTGGTTCGACCTAAAACTATAACACTCTGTGTTCATGAGATAAGGGGCGGCCACGTTTGAACCTTAGCTTGAAAACTTTCTTTTAAAATTCTATGAGAAACGATGCAATTCAGCTATAAACTAGAGGAATGATGGTTTCTATGTTTAACTAATACTTTTGATAAACGTAGCCTACTCAGTAGTAAATAGAAATAACACGGAAAATGCACGGTTAGAATCGGATATATTGAAAACCAACTCCAGTTAATACAAATCCGAGTGGCAGTATGAAAGTATTTCAGTCTTTTGAGTAATTTACAGAAAACGAATAGAAACAACGCGGGTAAACACTCTAAGGTTAATCTTAGCCAGCGAGTTATTAACTAAAATGTTGTAAAAATAATCTGAAATAAAGTCCGTTGCAGGTTTAGTGTGATTCTCTTGTTGCTAATCAGCTAATAGACCCACAAGCTTCTTTCTTACGACCGATGTGCTGCGATTCTCTGGTTGTAAACAATCATAGATCCCGACACTGATGAAGCGTTAATAGCGCTCTGCGGCTGGAAGTCTAAAAATAGGAACTTAAACACTTGTTTTGACGAAAAGTTTAGTCTTGAGTTTTCAGTTACTTCCTGGATGCTGAGTCCGGGTTAGTCAAACTGTTTGTTTTGCGCATAACCACTTCCTGTTTCAAACATGAGCTTTCCAAATTAAAATACGGTAATGCTTAACTTCATGAATCATGCTTTTATTTTCCCAAGAAGGGGAACTTCTGCTGTACCGGCAGCAAAGTGACAGATAATAGAAGCATTTAGATCATTGACCGTACATAAGTTTAGATTCACACAAAGGAGGTAGAAAGCATAAAACAAATTTACGATTAGAACATTAAATGATAAAGAATAACGCTTTAGCCATACCTCGACCAAAAATAACTTTTACTTAATGATAGTAATGTTTGATAAAAATGTTGAATAATAATGACACATTTGGGATACACTAGGCTACCTGTTTCAGATGCATTTAGTGCAATCTTTAAGCCAACAGGTGTGACCTACACACATACAGTGGGGTTTAACTTGGTTTCTACTTTTTTAAAATTTAGTTTACTTCATTAAGACAAATGATGATAAAAATAGATTCAGAATTTCGGTCACTGTTCTAAAGACGGGACAAATGTGGAAAATATTCAGTTGACACCTGTGCACATTATATACTATAGATCGCATAAAAAAACAGGGTGTCAGAATAATAAATGTGAGACCTACTATCAAACCGCAGTAAATTTTATTCAGTTGTAGCATTCTTTATTTTTTAATGAGGTTTTTTGTGTGTTCCTTTTAATAAAAGACTAAATGAAACAGGAGTAACAAGGCTAATTTTAAAATATAAGCTGTCTAAAATACTGAGTAGAGGTAAAAAGTAGGCAAATAGATAATTACTTCGGTAAAGTATAAAGTATAACTCAAGTCCTACACAGAAACTGTAATGAAGAAAAAGTTTCTTTCTTAAGTAAGAGTATCAGGTACAGGTAAAAAGGTTACTTGACAAAGTTGTTATTAAAATAGAGTGGCACACTCAAATCTGAATGTGCAACTGAGTTAGATAGATTGAATTAGAGGTGTTTTACAGTTGTACAGGTTTTAAAATTGTGCATTTAGAATAAATATATATATTTTTTTCAAGGAGTTAATAGAGAATAAACTGTAAGAAACAGAGGAGCAAATAACAGCAGCAGAGATATTAATTAGTTAAATAAACTGTGTCCTGAGTAAAACAATTTTAACTAAGGTGGTTGCAAAGATAATCCTTACTGTAACATCAATTAGATTCTGGAAAAGCAGGGTCTGAAGAAGTTGTCTAATTCAATTCAAAATACTTTATTGATCCCAGAGGGAAATGAAGTGTTGTTGTAGCTCATGCAAGTAGGACTAAAATTCTTAAATACATTAGGTAACTATGTGGTGAAATTATTATTTTGTTTTTGCAAGGCAAGGCAAGGCAATTTTATTTGTATAGCACACTTTCAACAACAAGGTAATTCAAATATAAGAACCTAATTGCAAACCTAAATGATTAGGATATGGTTATCTGGGGGTTGAAGCTGCCTCAGCAGGAGCAGCATCAGGATGCACAGGTTCTGAGGTTATGTCTTATGCATGACCTTTAACCTACTATGTTTCTTTTCTGGACACTGGAGAAGTAGTTGAAGTTATTGTTTCCTTGTTTCTTGATTTTTTAAGGCATGTGCAAGATGCCTTAAAAAAGGGGGGAATTGGATTTGATAGTAATTGAAACAGATTTTTAAAGGATTATGAAGAGAACTGTAACTTAAAGGTTTAATTGAGTTTCTTGTGAATCATAACTCTGTCGTAAATTAATGAGGGTTTTTACTACCTGGACTTGACGTCTGACTTCATATTCCATTTCGGTTCGGGTTCAGAGTTGTAGTACATATTGTGTCTGGGAACTTTACAAAGCTTTAATTTGATCTGAAAACCTTCTTTACTTCTTGCTGGGAGTAGTTGATTCTTGGGATTTTTTACTCTCACAAGTTGGAATGAATGGTTGTCTTTTTCTTGGCATGGATTTAGTACAGAGTGATCTGGAGACATTTACCTTCATTGTTTTCTAGCTTCAGTTGATGAGGTTTGGCTCATTAACCAGGTTGTGAGTTGTTTAGAATTGCTTTTGCACACAGTTGCATCAGGTTGATCTGAAACCATACTCAGAGTGTGTTGGATTTACTTGTCATATTCATCCTATTCATCTTTTGTGAATTGGCTCACCTGTGTTTGAACATCAATGATCTAATACCTAATTAGCTCAGCTCCCAAGGGTCGCTTTGGGAGGTTCTCACTGAATGACCTTCTGAGGGATGACCACTCTCAACTTTCCGGGGAAGGACTGATCGGTGGCTACGGGTCACTGGATGCTGGCGGAGGCTGACTTCACGGCAACAGACAACAAACAGCGCAAGGGAAGAGTATACATTTCAACATCTAGTGTTGATGTAATACCCTCTGAAGTGTACTGGAAGATGCTACATAATTTCTCCTTTGTTCTGTGTTTTATCTAGAACATCCTGACCGATGACGAGACCTGTGGATGGCCGCCTCTGGGGCGAGGAGCTGTTGAGATGACATTTTGCCCACAAGAAAATGGCGTAAGAAGATTTTCGGTCTCAATGCACAGGAGTCTCAGCAAAGTCATCGGGAAGGATCTAATATTTGTCACTGTGAGCTAATTCCATGGTCAATCATGTCTCATGTCTGATTGTAATTTGTGTTTTGAACATTGTCTTTTTTTTAATCAATCTACCAACCTTTTAGGGAGATTTGTGATAGCACTTTTGAATTTTCCTTTATATTTATGGTGTTATTTAAGTTAATAAAAGCAGGGAATTGTGGTGGAAAATTGTTATGCAATTAGGAATTAAGTGTATATTCTCTGTTTAGTGAATGCATCTAAGGAAATGACAAGCTTATTGTTCCAGCTTAATGTTATGAGAAAGATATATGTGTCAGGTCACCAGAGAGACAGATGCCGGGGCAGTAGGATAACAGTCTGGCCTTCGGATGAGCTGCTTTATGCGTTTCTATGACTCGCATGAAGCAGTTACTCTGGAGGCGGGGCGTGAAGGTTGGAGAAGACATCTACAGAGATAAACAATGATTGCTGAATACTATTTAAGCGGTTAGTTAGAAAGGTTGGTTAGGGTGATGCATGAGTAACTCTGTCCCCTCGATGGTCTGGCCAGACATGTTTGAATTAAATACTTAAACGCCTTCTGGGACTCAAGTCTTCTTTATTATGGAAACCCTGAGATACTTTCTTTACCATAACAGGCACATCTTCCAAGCATACATCTAAAGACTGATAAAATCACGTTGTTCTTAAGCCAATGTGTTTGCCTGTGCAAGATCTACCAGGTTGACAATGCTTTTTAATGTTTTAAACAAACAGTTCCAGTTCATTCTTTACAGGGATAGAATGAAGAAGGTTGAGTAATAATACACGGTTGGTTCATTTCAGGTTCTTTGCTGGCCTAAGTCTACTTCAGCTCATCTCAAACAAACTTGGCCTGGTGTACATTTTACCGAGTGACAATGTCATCATCAGTAGCTCGTACAGTTAGCAACTGGCAGAGCCATAAGTAATAGCTTGCACTCCTGATAACAGCTAGCGTAGTTAGCAGTAGCATCATTAGCTTTACCTATTACCATTAGCATTTGCTGCTAGCTCAACATTAGCAGGCCTAAATGTTTTCAGTCGTGGCTCAGCTTTTATTCTGGCCTTCAGGAAACACTTCAGCATTCTTGTATTCTAGAAAGGCTCAGCAGTGACAGAGAGAACATGCTAAATTAACAACAGCCAATCAGGAAGTGTCATTTATTTTCCTTGCTGTTGATTGGCTCTGTCCCCAAGAGCAGAGGGAGGAAAACTGTGCATCTTAACTTCGGCGGTATTGGCAAGACGGTTTCATATATTTTGTGTGGGAACAAATAAAATAGGCAG
This sequence comes from Valencia hispanica, assembly GCA_963556495.2. NCBI lineage: Eukaryota > Metazoa > Chordata > Actinopteri > Cyprinodontiformes > Valenciidae > Valencia > Valencia hispanica. The sequence continues at coordinate 57,719,840 of OY747701.1, forward strand.
TTACAATTGTTTTTAGAGGGGGTCTCAAATATGTGTGAATTTCAGCTATTCACCAGCGGTGGTGGTTCCTAACCACAGAGAATACTGGGGTTTCACTCTAGTATAATCAATAATTTTATTTTTTTAGGATAATATTTATTCTTGTATAATTTCCCTCTTGCATGTGCATGTGTGAATGTAAGAGGTTTAATGTAATACTTGTATCACTGATCATATTAAATAGTTTCCATGTAAATGACATAACTTTTATCCTAGAAACATTATTCAATTCAAAATTCAAATATACTTTATTGTTCCCAGAGGGAAATTAAGTGTTGGTATAGCTCATATAATTATTTTTGCATTATGATCTCCAGATTTTCCACAGTTGTCCCAAGAACAGAACCAGCCTTCTTTATCAGGTTGTTTAGCCTTTTTAAACCCCTGGCTCTGATGCTGCTACCCCAACAGATGACGGCTGAAGAGATTACACTCTCCACAACAGACTTGTAGAAGATCTGCAGCATCTTGCTGCAAACCTTGAAGGACCTAAGCTTCCTCTCAAGAAGTACAGTCTGCTCTGTCCCTTCTTGTAGACGGTTTCACTGTTGCGCCTCCAGTCCAGTCTGTTGTCAAGGTGAACTCCGAGGTATTTATATTCCTCAACCACCTCCACTTCTTCTCCCATGATGGAAACAGTGTTTGACTTATCCCTGTTTCTTCTGAAATCTACAATCATCTCCTTTGTTTTGTTCACATTCAAGGTGAGACGATTGTTTCCACACCATGTCACAAAGCGGTCCACCAGCTCTCTGTATTCAGCTTCTTGTCCATCTCTGATACACCCGACAATTGCAGAGTCATCTGAGTATTACTGCAGATGACAAGGCTCTGATTTGTACTGGAAGTCTGAGGTGTACAGAGTGAAAAGGAATGGTGAGAGTACGGTCCCCTGTGGTGCTCCTGTACTGCTGACACCTGGTTTGACCCACAATTCTTCTTCTTCAAATTGTGGTCTGTTGGTCAGGTAGTCATTGATCCAGGCGATTGTTGAGGGCTCCGCCTGTGTCTTCAGGAGTTTCTGACAAAGCAAATCAGGCTGAATTGTGTTAAATGCACTAGAGAAATCAAAGAACATGATCCTCACAGTGCTGCCTGCTTTGTCCAGATGACAGTGGGTTGGTTGAAGTAGGTGGATGATGGCATCTTCAACTCCAACTCCACAGCGATAAGCAAACTGCAGTGGGTCCTGATACGTTCTTGTTTGCTTACTCAGGGGTGCCAACAGGAGTCTCTCCAGGACCTTCATGATGTGGGATGTCAGAGCAACGGGTCTATAGTCATTGATGACTGATGGGTGAGTTCTTTTGGGTACTGGAACAAGGCAGGATGTCTTCCACAACACTGGAACCTTCTCCTGAGTTAGGCTAAAGTTGAAGATGTGCTGCAGAATCTCACAGAGCTGCTCTGCACAGGCCTTCAGGACTCTGGGGCTGACACCATCTGGACCTGCAGCCTTGTTCCGGTTCAGTTTCTCCAGCTGCCTCTTCACCTGACTTTTGGAGACAGACAAGTGGGAGGGGGAGGCAAAGGGGGTAGCAGCATTTCCTGACTTGGTTGAAGTCAAACTTGTGGAATTGGAAGAGTCCATAGCTGAGGTGAAGGATAAAACATCTGAGGTGTAACAGGAAAGCTGTTGATCAGAGGAGAGTGGAATGTCTGTTTGGCTGGTTATCAGTGGTAACATGGGTCCAATCTATTTGCATAATATGTTGCCGAATAGACTTCTAACTGAAATGCATACAAACTTTAAAAGACTTGGTGGGTGCGCAAAATAAATGTGTTTAATTACATCACTGAAACTAAGCTTGGGACAGAGATGACCAGATTGTTGAGGAATAAATATGTACTTCATGATTGTTTTAATAGATCTGGACACAAAACTCAGAAGCTTTATAGTAGCTGTTATGTTAAAAAAAAAGGTTGCTGGGTGCTTAGGACTGAAATCTTAGACACTTAAAAAGTGTTCATTTTGGCCTCCGGGGAAAAACAGTTGTAAATGACTAAAAGTTATGTAATCTACTTCTTGGCCTATGATTATTGGGTGCCGTTTGTAAAGGGGGGTTGGTATAGTGACAACAGATCTTCAACGTACTAGGCCATTCAATGATTTATAAACTAGTAGGAGTATCTTGAAGTCTATTCTCTGAGCTACAGGGAGCCAGTGTAAGGACTTTAGAACTGGGGTGATGTGCTCTACTTAACTGGTTCTAGTCAGAAACACGAGCTGCAGCGTTCTGGATCAGCTGCAGCTGTCTGATTGACTTTTTAGAAGACGCTGTTGCAGTAATCAATCCGACTAAAGATAAACGCATGGATGAGTTTTTCTAGGTCCTGTCGCGTCATCAGTCCTTTAATCCTAGAAATGTTCTTCAGGTGATAGAAGGCTGACCTTGTTATTGCCTTTATATGACCCTGGAGGTTCAGGTCTGAGTCCATTACTACACCTAGATTTCAGGCCCTGATCAGTAGTTTCTAGCTGTATTAACTGAAGCTGTGTGCTGACTCTAAATGTTTTCTCTTTAGGACCAAAAATAATTACTTCTGTTTTGTTTCTGTTCAGCTGGAGAAAGTTATGGCACATCCATCGGTTGATTTGAATTGAAGGCATTATTGTCTCGCGATATCTGATGCGATATTTTGGCTGTCGTGGACGGGCATTGTAATAATGCAAATGAGGGGCGCGTTGATTGGTGGCAGGAAGGAGAGGGGTTGACACCGCAGGTAACGCTTCAGCATATCTAACCCATATCTACTACTCCCGCTAGCATGCAATAGCCACATTAGCAGTTAGCTGCTGCTTGTTACACACAGCAGAGCAATAAAAACACAGCCTTACCGTTTCAATTGCAGGCAAGTCTCTGATTGTTGGAATTGCCCCTTTTTCCAAACGGAGTTTCGATGCCAACTTCGCCTGATATTGTCCCAAATTCGTAAAGGATTCCGGTGTATAAAAAAATAGAAAAAATATTTCCATGTTGATTCTGGCAGTCAACAACAGAGCAACTCACATGTGCACTGCGTTTCTGCATCTTTCACGGTTGAGTTCGTACTTCGCATCGGTGATGTGTCGGTCGCGAACAAACCGGGTCTAAGAGCTAACTCTTTGAAGTGAATGATGGGAGCCGGCTCGTCATTGTGAGCCATTTTTTTATTTTTTCATTCCCCCCGCTTGTTTTGGTACATTTGATACACATCGTTTTGCATTAATTTTGGTAATAAATAAACTCTAAGCAACAGAAAATCTGAGGAGCCACTTGGGAGCCGAAAGAGCCGGCTCTTTATGGTGAGCCAAGCCAAACGAACTGGCTCTCCAAAAAGAGCTGGAATTCCCATCACTAGAATTCAGTAATGGCGGCGCTTGACTGAATATGAGGGGGAGAGGGGCGAGGGGGAGGGCGGTTTGCTTCTTGCAGCATAGGTCTGCGATGTCTATATATGGTATATCCTGCGCAGACTTGACGTCAAGTCGGCCAGAAATTAAAATCACGTATTTGAGTGCACGTGCACGTGGGCTGGTTGACGAACCCAGGGGTAAACAAACGCTTCACTTTTACATATCAGCTTCCCGGCCAGTGTATAATCGTTAGGCAATCACAACATACATTTTTTCTCATGGAAAAGTGAAAATTACAGGTCATGACTCCTTTCATAAAGCCTGTATTGAATGGACTATGAGTCATCCATTCACTGCACTGACTGATTAGAGCTCAGTGTAAGACCTGCCTTCTGCAGAGCTGCTTCAGCCTTTATTGACAGCCCCTGGTGGGCAAAGAGTGTGCTGGGAATCCCTCCACCCTCCCTTTTCCCTTCCAACAATGCGCGATTCAGCGCCAAAAACACATGGAAGACCGCAAAGACGGTCGGAAGGTTGGAAGCTGGAACTAAAATAAATGATCAGGTAATGACTACGTTTTCCATTATAGTATAGCGTAGTGATTGGTCATTGATAGGGAACAACTTCGTAGCATCACAACTATTTGCATTCTGCTGAAAGTCCACAGGTAGCTGTGTTTGGCAGAATTAGGCACTGATATTTACAGTGTTTCTTCTTGTTATTCCTCTCTTTTTTAACATTACAGGTTCTGTGATCATAAGATGTTTTCATTCCAGAGAGCGCTGTTGACTTTGTCCAACTGAAATATACATTCTTATTAATGACTGCCATCAGAAAATGTGATCATACTGGATATTAAATCGTATTATTCAGAACTAATTTTCTGACTATTGTGATTACATTTCTCATAAGATGAACTGAACAGACTTTTGGATGGCTGGGAGCTATTTCAAAGATGGACTGAGCAGACCACATTTCCCAGCAATCCTAGCAGTGACCCCCAACACACTCCTATTGGTCTGTGACCACCCATGGTGACATCAGCGATGACATCACGGCCAAAGGGGCTATAAGAGTGGTGAAACCCATTTTCAAACTGTTCTCAAGCCAGAAGTTCTTGGATTAACTTCTGCTAAACAGAGGACATCTCACCGGTGAAGATTATCTTTTGTTCTGACCTGCTGGACCGGGGAAGAACTCATTTCAAAGCTTCGAAGTGCTCATACGGTTTGTGTATCTCGTTTGAGCTTAATCAGAACTGTTCCCAGACAGTTCGTTAGACGTCGACCTGCAGGCCACCCAGCCTGCATTTGGGCCACACGGTCCTTAAATCCTGTACAGGTTTTTTGATTTTATGAGTCTGTTGTATCTTCTACAAGTCTGTTGTGGAGAGTGTAATCTCTTCAGCCGTCATCTGTTGGGGTAGCAGCATCAGAGCCAGGGGTTTAAAAAGGCTAAACAACCTGATAAAGAAGGCTGGTTCTGTTCTTGGGACAACTGTGGAAAATCTGGAGATCATAATGCAAAGAAGGATTCTTCATAAAATAAAATAAAAACTCTTCCTTTTCTTGCTCAACTACGGACACATTTTGCTCTGCTCCTCGTGGACCGGACCTCCTTGAAAGCAAAGTAGGACTGAACCAGTTCACTTATACTAATATTGTGTCTGGGCGGAGATAAATAGAGAAAATAGAGTTTTAACGAGTTAGATCTCGTTCATTGTTGGTTTAAAGTGTTTTTAAGCGCTGAACCTGTTTGCTCATTTTTGCGTCACCGCACGCATAAGTTTGAGCTGAAATTGCTTTGTTTAAAAATGGTTTTGTTTTATCCTGAGCGGGTCACGCCTTTCCCCTCTCTCTCTCTCTCACTCTCTCACTCACTCACTCACTCACTCACTCACTTAGCCAAAGCTAGTTTTATGACTTTGTCTCCTAGGCTATCTGTGATGAGGGCCCCCCCCTCAGCTGTTCTCACTGATTCATTTCATGTTGATTGTGTCTAATGTTCACCTATTATTGTTGTCTAAGATCTGTAGTAGTTTTTGCATGTTTACAGTTTTTCTCGATTGCTAAAACACATTTCTTGAAAGCAGCTCACCTTTTCTCTAAACTGTGAACACAAAACCCAATTTTCAAGCTACATTCACAAAACCTCAGACTCTTCTTGCAAAACCAAACTTTCACCTCAAAACAGTTCAATCTGTGCTCAAAACTGAACTATGTTGTCAAATCGTGCCCCGAGTCAATCAAAATTAAAAACACTACTGAACAGTCACTAAACACTACGTAGAAAAATAGAAAACACAATACTCAGGACATGAAGCTGGAGAAATAAATGTTTATTGTTCACTGTAGGCTAAATGCAAGTTGCAAAAAAAAAGAAAAGTGCATTTAGCACTTGTACAAAAAGACAAAACAGAAATCTAGTGCATTTACATGTACTGTATCACTTTTAAAAACAAACAGAAATCATATGTGCTTGCCACTTGTGTACAGTAAGCCTATGTATACTGTAAATAAAGTACAAAAAATACAAATAAGTGAATTATTCAGCCACAGCATCATGTCTCCGTACTGGGTCAGGCCACAGGACTTCATCCACATCACAGGCCACATTTTGTCTGGCCAGGCAACGGGGAAAAAAAACCCTGGCATGCCGTATCCAGGCTTGGCATGCCTCCACACCGATGTCACCACAGGCAAGTCCCATGGCTTGCAGGAGATTTACCCTGGTGTAAGGTTGGCGTTCATATACCTTCCACCGCCATGAGGAGAAGAATTCCTCAATGGGGTTTAGGAAAGGGGAGTACGGTGGAAGGCAAAGATTGATAAAATGTTGGTTCATATTGAACCACTCTCTAACCTGGAGGGCTCTGTGAAAACTCACATTATCCCAAACAACAACATAGATGGGATGCTCATCCTGCTGCCCCAACAGAGCATCTCGCATGTTATTGAGGAAAATGAGGAGCTGGTGAGTGTTGTAGGGCCCCAGGTTGGCATGATGGTGGACAACCCCATGATTGCTGATGGCTGCACATAATGTGACATTGCCACCACGCTGCCCAGGAACACCAACAATGGCCCGATGGCCAATCACATTACGGCCTCTCCTTCTCCTTTTGGTAAGATTAAACCCAGCTTCATCCATATAGATGTATTCATGGGGTCTTTCCATTGCATCCAGTTCAAAAACCCTCTGTAGAAATAGATAAAGTTCTGTAACTTCTTGTTAAGTGCCTTGAGATGACATCTGTTGTGAATTGGCGCTATATAAATAAACTGAATTGAATTAAGTGATACGGAAAGTGATTTAGGCCACTACAGTAAATCACTACAGTAATCAACATTGAATGTGTTTGGATGTATGCCAACCTGTACATACTGGAATCTTTGCTCTTTTACTCTGTCTGAGTTGCGGTCAAAAGGCACTCTGTATAGCTGTTTCATGCGCAGTCTGTTGCGCTTGAGGACACGATCAACAGTAGAGAGGCTGACAGTGTTCATAACCTCAAAATTTACATGGTCCTCAATGATCTTCTGCTGAATTTCACGCAGTTTAATGGCATTGTTCTCACGGACCATATCAACAATTAGGGTCTCTTGGTGTGGGGAGAACATACCTGTTCTGCCACCCCCATGTGGCAGTCTTTCAATTCTACAAAAAGAGAACATGGAGTAACAAAAAATATACATGGAATACTAGGCCTACAAACAGTTAGACCAACCCTCCATTACAATACTACAGTACATTGGTACAGTGGTGTACTGGAACATGTATTTACTTACAGTATACTGTGATACAGTATATAGTATGTCTTACGGTAATTGCTGTCAGCATTTACATACTAGACTATAATAATTAAAAAAAAGGTAATTACCTGTTCTCTTCTCTAAATCTTCGGATTATGGTGGACACAGTGAATCTACTGAGGTTTGGTTGTACCCTTTGTCCAGCCTCCCTCATGCTCATACCATGGACAAGAACATGGTCAATCACAGTAGCTCTGATTTCATCAGATATTACTGTGTTTTGTCTTTGCTGACCACCTTGACCACCTCTCACACGGACTCTTCCTCTCAGATTTCTATCCATTGTAAGACCTCACAAACCAGTGCTCTCTGAACTGGCTTATATGTTCCCTCACATCATTAGCCACAAGTGTGATCAATTTTGAGTTGTTGTGTTCAACAGGTGACACCTGTGCTTTCATTGTGTTTGACTTTTGTCACTTGTGCTCACCATTCTGCAGCACAGGTGCATCACAATGAAAATGTGTTGACAAGTTGTGTCTAAACTGGTGAAACGTGCTTATGGTTTTGCCAAAGGAGTGATTGATTCAATCAGTGTGTTCAGGCAACTGAGCATTTGGTTCAGACAATAGGGTTTAGTGTTTTAGCAATTGAGAAAAACTGTAATTATCTCGGCCTTATCAAGCTGGTAAACATAAACTGAGACTGAACAATTTGGCTATATATATAAATGTTCCTGGAATCCACCAGGATGGTGGCCCAAACTTGGTAAATTTTACATAAAATTATTAATCTTAATAATTGCCCTAGGCAATTATTCATATTTATTCATAGCCAAATCCTACCTGTCTGCGGCACAACACAATTAAAAATATGAAAACTAGGTATAGTTTGAACATTGACATAGTAATGTTCCCTGAAACGCAGGGGTTATGGGGTACTTTTCGTTAAGTTACACAGTCAAAAATTAACAGAAGTAATTGAAATTATTTACTTAGATTGCAAACTAAATGTTTAGTTTGTTAACTCAATATGTAGCTTGCTCATTAGATATTTAATTATAAACTGTGACATTTATAAGTAAATAAATAAGATGGTGAAATTATGACTTTAAAAAAATCTATCTCCTTTTTTTCACTTATTCAATTCAATTCAATTCAGTTTATTTATATAGCGCCAATTCACAACAGATGTCATCTCAAGGCACTTAACAAGAAGTCATTTCAATACATTTATACAAACATTCCAATCAGTTAAAAAGTTTCCTATTTAAGGAATCCCAGCAGATTGCGTCAGTCATTGGCGTGAGGTTGGGCCCCGTTGATGCAAACATTCCAACCACAGCAATCCTTCAGCAATCCCTCATACTGAGCAAGCATGTAGCGACGGTGGAGAGGAAAAACTCCCCTTTAACAGGAAGAAACCTCCAACAGAACCAGGCTCAGTAGGAGCGGCCATCTGCCACGACCGTCTGGGGGTTTGAGAAGACAGAGCAGAGACACAGAAGGAACAGAAGATCTGATATAAGAGAACTTTCTATGTTACAGAAAGTAAAAAGTTGATAACAGGACACAGTGGATGTTCAGTTACTGAGAGGATCATCCCAGTCGATGCCTCCCGTCCAACAGGGCATTGCAGCCAAGCAGGATACCAGACCAGGTATATCTTCTATGGAGAGAAAAACACTGAGGGAACACAAAGTTAACAGTCGAAATAGCAGAATGTACTGTAATACAACTGGAGAGTAGTAGGAGAAAAGGAAGTAGCAGAGTGAAGAAAATTGGTAAGTCTGTCCTCCAGCAGTCTAAACCTGAAGCGGCATAACTACAGAGATAGCTCAGGATGACCTTAGCCACTCTAACTATAAGCTTTATCAAAAAGGAAAGTTTTAAGCTTGGCCTTAAAAGTTAATGACAGTATAAATAACTCAAATTCTTGCAGTTAACTTTTGACTGTGTAACTTTAAAAACTGCACCCCGTAGAGGGTTACATTTTGTGATTCCGATCAAAATACATAGGAACATCATGACACTGAACAGAAAAGCGGTTGAACCTCATAGCTAACTTAAAACTCTCCTAGCTGCCTTTTCTCTCTGTCTGTTATAGAAGACAAAAAAAAAAATTCCAACATTAATATACTGGATTTCTTTTGGTAATACTCTCAGTTAAGTTCCACTTAGGTCACACATTCATGTACCAGTGATTAGAATTAGTGATCTGATACGTTTCAGCGGAATTTCAGATAATAGCAGAATAAACATGTTTTTGTCGCAATTAATTTATACATTTTGTAAGATCGACTGCTGATTCCACCAATCATTTCGGTATAATATTGGTTAACACTTTACTAGAATGGAATGCTGTGTGATGTCTGAGACTAGTATTCAATAAAAAATATCCAGTCTTTATAAAATTTGCCTTATTATTCTTATTGTTGTTATTAATATTAGTCCAAATTCTTGTCAGGTGCGTGTCAGGATGTGGGTAAAGGTGCAAGGTTGTTTATTGAATGACGGTGATGATGATGAACGCAAGAGCGACGATACGGAACACTGGGCTGATACGAACGAGCAGGAGGGAGAACAGCAGGAAAATACATCAATGATCTGACGGCGTGTGAGAGGAGGTGAAGGGTTTAAATAGACAGAAGGGAAGGAGGATCAGGTGTGACAGATTGGAGACAGGTGCAGACCATGATTACGGTTTGTTTACACCAAAGCGTCAAAAACGGGCCGCACGCCCAAGTTGGACGCTAGAACACTTACACCTCGACGCGAATTGGACTCACGTCAAAATATACCAAAATATAATATTTTGACGGGAGTCAAGCCGGAAATACGCAACTTGTGGGAGGAGCTAGTGCCAGACGATGTTTTTGCAAGATGGCAGCTGTCGATCTAGCATTGAAGTCATCTGAATAAACACATCATGTTAGCGGAAAATTATTTCTACATCAGCGGGAAAATAACTCTAAAATAGCGGTACAGTCAGCAAGCTTGCTAGCATTTGTGCAGGTTCGCAGGGTCAGTAACGTGAAAACTTTCAAAAGTGAAATGAACTTACCAGGTTGCCGTATCTCCTCACTTATATTCCTCCGAGCAGCTCCTTTTTATTCCTGTCTCTTTAGAGAAAGCAGCAGGTATGGTATAGTTCGGAGCGATTAGCCACGGCCGTTATCAGTATTTCCTCCATGTTGAATGAATTAATTTTGCCGGACCTGACCTCCTGAACTGGGTCACAGCATCACGTGACTCCACGTCACCAGGCTCCTGATTGGTTGACGTGGCGCGAACTGGAGCCGAAGTTCCGATTTTTTAACTTCAGTGGCGGATGCAAAAACGCTCGCAACGTGCGAATGCACAAAATGCACCACATAAGATTACGCGCGTATTTTCGGACGAAAAAAATAATAAGTTCAAAGCTAAATATTTAGCTTGCTAATTAAATATTTTTATTATAAACTGTGACATTTATAAAGTAATAAATAACATGGCGAAAATATCATCTTGACAAATGAACTCCCTTTTTCTTTCTCTTATGACAGGCTAAATAACTAATTATTGCTGTTAATCTTTGACTGTGTAGCTTTGCAAACTGCTCCCCATATAAGAGTGTTTAGTTTTGGACTAGATAAGTCGCCACAACTTACAACAACAGCAATAAACATATTCATTATTCATATACAGGAATATTAGAAACCTCTTGCAGACATATAACCTTTTTAAAACTTGTGTTGTAGCTGTGAGTTCTTCCCCTCATTGAAGCTTCAGCCTTGAGTGCGTTGCAGCAGTACACTGCGTCCTTGTATCTATTAGTAGATTCAGGCTGGAGAAAAACATTAATTATGTTTTCATCTTTATGTAGGAATGACAGCAGAGTGGCTCGAGGAGGTGAAAGGAGTCATCCAGAAGAGAAACGCACCAAACAGACGGCCTGCTACACACTCGCGGTGAGGTACACTCCAGAGGTTGTATTTGTCTAATTGAATTAGCGCCTGTGGTCTCTTAAATGTGCAGCATCAACAAGGGTTTAATGGGAGTCAAAGCTTGGAAAGGAGCTGGTGCTGCTCTACAATAATTCCCTGGCAAACAACACTATGAAGAATGCCAGCGACCAGATTAGTGCTGACAAACTGTAATTGGATTTCATGTACACTTAATTGAATTGGCCTAAATGAGCATTTACCAGTTTGTTTGTTTTGTTGTTGTCACAAAATCGTGCTATTGATAGCATGTCATTGATTTTTATTCACACTTTTAATGCTTCAAAATGCTGGTTATACTTCATGGTTCTTAAAGTGAGTCATCCTTCGTTAGGTCAACACTCACGGCTGTTTTCTCTGGATTTCTGTTTTTATCTTTGCTCACTTTTATTTATGAACTGTAAAAGTTATCAATTAAAACTTTATTTATAAAGCTCTTTTCATACAAGAATTGCATCACAAAGTGCTTTACAGATTCAAATGACCCCACCCAAAACCACATTCCCATCCCTCCCCCACAGATTTAAAAGCATGGTCACAGTTATACCATCTGCACCGGCAGCAGTGCATCAACGGCAGCAGACGAGGCACAGACACAGGGCGCCCAGCGGAGGCAAGCCCATCCAAGCTCCACCTGGAGAGCAGCTATAGCCGACCACTGCTCCCGAGACAGACAGAGGAAACACTGGAACGGGGATTAAGACAACAAATTAAAATATAAAAATAAGCAGTAAATAAATTTGATAAGATTAAATAGTAAAACACTGATAAAATATAATCATTAAAAAACATGCAGAGCAATTAAACAGACAATAATAAATAATAATCAGTTAAAAGCTAGGCTAAAAAGGTGAGTCTTGAGCCTCCTCTTAAAAACATGAACGTTCTCTGAGGCCCTGAGGTTCTCCAGCAGCCTGTTCCAGAGGTGAGGGCCATGATAATGGAAAGACGCCTCATATGAATGTGTGTCCTGACTTTTGGGGTGACAAGTAGACGGCTTCCAGAGGACCGCAATGACCGTGAAGGTCCATAAGGTAAAAACAGTTCAGAGGTGTTGTGTCGCAGATAGCTAGGCCTTGGCTATGAATAATTATGAATAATTGCTTAGGGCAATTATTAATAAGATTAATAATTTTGTGTAAAAATTACCAAGTTTAGGGGCACCATCCTGGTGGATTCCAGGAACATTTATATATATATAGCCAGATTGTTCAGTCTCAGTTTATGTTTATGATTACCATCCTGATAAGGCTGAGATAATTAAACAATGGATGAAGAAATAAGTTCTTACGCTGTGGGAATTAATTGTACGCATCACTCCAAGTAATCCCAGACAACTTCTCTTTAAGTTAAGGGGACTTTATTTGGAAAATAGAGTATCCCATCTATCCTAAAGCATGCAAAAATTACTACAGATCTCAGACAACAATAATAGGTGAACATTAAACACAATTAACATGAAATGAATCAGCCAGAACAGCTAAGGTGGGGCTCTCATCACAGATAGCCTAGGAGATAAATTCATAAATCTCAGTTCTGTGCCAAGATGGAGGGAAGCACATGTAGTGTAAGGAGACAAAGGGCCATAAACTAGCTTTGACTAAAATAGACAGAGCACATGGGCTGAAGCGTCCATGTGGAAGGCCTCAAAGAGAATGAAGTTAAACTTTTCAGCTAAGACCAGCTAACGCAGGCCGGACCGAGCCCGACTCTGCCGACGGTGATCAGGGAGCGAGAGAGAGAGAGAGAGAGAGGAAAAGAGAGGAAGGAAAAAGAAAGAAAGGCGTGATCTACTCAGGCTAAAACAAACAGTTTCAAAACTTATGCGTGCGGTGACGCAAAAGTGAGCAAACAGGTACAGTGCTTAAAAACACTTTAAACCAACAATGAACGAGATCTAACTCGTTAAAACTCTATTTTCTCAATTTTTCTCCGCCCAGACACAATATTAGTATAAATTAACCGGTTCAGTCCTACTTTGCCTTGAAGGAGGTCCAGTCCACTAGGAGGAGAGCAAATTGAGCAAGAAAAGGAAGAGTTATAAAAAAAAACCTGTACAGGATTTTATGGACCTTGTGGCCCAAATGCAGGCTGGGTGGCCTGCAGGTCGAGGTCTAACGAACTGTCTGGGAACAGTTCTGATATAGCTCAAACGAGATACACAAACCGTATGAGCACTTCGAAGCGAGTTCTTTCCCGGTCCAGAACAAAAGAGAATCTTGACCGGTGAGGTGTCCTCTGTTCAGCAGTAGCTCATCCAAGAACTTCTGGCTGGAGAACAATTCAAAATGGGCGCGACTACTCTTATAACCCCCTTTGGCCGTGATGTCATCGCTGATGTCACCATGGGTGGTCACGTACCAATATGAGTGTGTTGGGGGTCACTGCTAGGATTGCTGGGAAATGTGGTCTGCTCAGTCCATCTTTGAAATAGCTCCCAGACATCCAAAAGTCTGTTCAGTTCATCTTATGAGAAATGGAATCACAACAGAGGCATATACTGCAAAAAAGGATTTTCAAGAGAGTAAAAAAGCCTTTTTTTGGAAATCTTTTATTATTTTTGTCTAAAGAGAAAAAAATTTCTTAACAAGCAAGTTTTGCACAAGAAAATTAAGCTTATTCTAAGATTTCTTTGCCAGTTTTAAGAATTCTAGCCAAGCAACTTTTGCTCACCCCATTGGCAGATTTTTTTGCTCAAAACAAGACAATTTGACCCTTTTTAAGAATATTTGGTTTATTTCAAGCAGTGCTGTTTTTGCAGTAGATTAGGATAGGTTGAAGACAAGTATGCGTCAGCTGATATCACTTCGTCGCGTGTTTAATCATCTTCATCTGTAGCAGAAAAAGCTTCACTGGCACATCCGACTGGTGAAGCTCAAACATGGCTCCCATCTGGCCGACAGTTGGTTCTCATCTAAACACTCCCACACAAGAACCAGGCTGCCGGTAAATGAGCCTGAACTTTTATTTTTTGGGCGGGCAATGGATGACCCATTCTAAACCAGCTCCAAAAACGGACTTAATAAAAAGAACAACTTTTAAATGTGTTCAAAAGGGTTGAGTACAAATCCTATCAATGTGGGCGCTACTGTTGCATAAAATTTTCTTTTACAGACCTTCTTCCTTCACATTTTAAATTCCACCTCTTACAAAATGATTTCTTAGCTAATATTTTTTATGCAAGGCTTTTGCTGATCATTGCAACAGACTGCAGGATGACACGACTTGTGGGTAACAACTGGATCTAACTTTGAGCTGCTATCTGACCCCTTGGCCTCGTGTTTTCCTGCCATCTGACGAGGTTAACTCAGTTAGCTGCTGGTAATCATGGTTTTGGGAAATGGAGGAGAACAGTAAGGAAAACAGAACAGAGTTAGCTGAGCAGTGGAAGTTTGTTCAGTGGTTTAATTCATGTGTTTCTTCTCCTCCTCTCTCTCCCTGCATGAAGACATTATACCAAGACGGACCGCTTTGAGTCGGACTGAACCAACTTCATGTTGAATGATGGTGAGACTAAAACTTAGCAATCTTGGACCTTTCACAGAAACTATTAGTTAGGCCTACTTTCTGAAACAGAGCCGGCCCAAGACACAATCAAACAACCCCATACGATCACAGTCTTATGGGATACTTAGAACCACAGTGCTGGTACTATTAGACCTCAGTGTAGCATTTGACACTGTTGACCATGATATACTATTCAATCAATCAAACTTTATTTGTAGAGGACTTTTCAAAATAAAATCAACACAAAGTGCTTTACATGATAAAAATAGAAAAAGAAAGAAGGAAAACACCATTGTAACGACTGGAGAGCTGGGGAGGACTCTCTGGTACGGTACTTAGCTGGTTTGAGTCTTACCCAAAGAACAGGAACGTCTTTTTTTTTTTTTACGTGTCCTGTTTGGCAGCATGGAGCTAAGAATTGGTGTCTGAGTACCAAGTAGAAGCCCAACATATTTACTTTCACAAGCGGCGCAGTACAGCTTTTGCTATAGTCCTCCACTTTATATTTGTGTGAAAAGCATTTATCATGAATTGCTGGAGGTTTTATTTCCAGATTTTATGGACACCGAGACGGAAAATTAAGTGGAAGAAAGAAAGAAGACGAAGAAGAGAAGTAGGAAACAAAAAGTCAAGAGAGGGGGTGAGTTGAAAATACAAGAGAGAAAAGGGAACAAAGAAAACACAGGAAAACATTGAAGTCTGCCTCCATACCCACAGGACGGCAGAGAGAGGGAAAAAACAAAACGAAAAAGGAACATCGTCAAAAAAAACCTAACATCGTGAACTAAGAACTACACAACCACATCACACAAAAATGGATATAAAAATACAACAACAATGTCACAGAAAAACTCATGGTACCGATTAATCAAAATCTAGTAATGATAACCTCAGCCCAAGAATATATCTGTAAACACCAGAGACCCCACATCTATGTGTGTGAGCATGCTGGTGCAGATAAGGTTTCTCCATAAGAGTGTTCGATAGCTGGTGTGAGCAGGCATCAATCCGTCTCCCAGGAATCGATGCAGACATGAAGGAGATCGGAGCCAAGATGTCCAAAGGACCCCCAGAGCCTTAGGCGGACCCGGGCGGGGCCGACCGCATCCCCCAGGGGCCCGGGGAGCAGCAGTGACGAGCCCACGGGCCCCGCCGGCCACCGGCCGCAACGCGCCACCACCACCCTAGGCCAATTCCCACCGCCAACATCCCAGCGCCCCACCCCTGCCCCACGTCGGGGCGCCCCACCGATAGCCGCAGCAGATGGACAGCATCCCCAGGCCAAGCTCAGCCGGCACCTGGACACCAAGTTGTACCAGCTCCTGAGTCCTGATCCCGCGCAACGCAGAGCGCAGAGACCAGGCATCCAACAAAGGCCAGGGCCGGTCCAACCCGCCAATGAACCGACCATGCACGATGCGCACAGAACAGGTGTTCGAACGAGCAGAGACGCTGGATCCGTATCCCGCCGAGCAGGCACCACCCAACAATCCCAAACCTGGCACCCCTAAAAGAGGTGCCCCAACCAAACAAAGGAAGATATCGGCCCAGCGCATCGGCCGACCAACACACCGCCCCCCCCAGGCCCGGCCAGGCACGCACCAGGTCCGAACCAGATTGACCACCGACGCACCAGTAGGCAGGGGCATCCGTCACCGGCGGGGAGTGACGGAGGGGAAATAGGCCCCCCATTAAGTGTAAGGCCTGAGGTGGGCCAGGCGAGAAGGCAGCCCAAGACCCAACCTGACAGGCAGACAAAGACATACAGACACAGTCATACGTTCCCTCCCTCTTAAACACATACATTCTCACTAACTCCCCAAGACACCCAAGAAATGACGCTGTACCCTCACTCACACACCCCATGCACACTTTATGCTCCCAGGTCCAGTTACCGATGCTCCAGTAGAGCCACCAGCCCCTGGACCCGGGAGATGGACCCCCTACCTTCTAGGACGGAGACAAGCAGACCGCCAAGGGCCCCACAGGAACAGGAACTTATTCATCAGAACAGACAGATATCACATGGTGGATGCCCCGCAAGGCTCAATCCCGGGGCCCCTGCTATTTATTTTTTATATCCTCCCGCTAGCCCAGAATATAACAACCAATAAGATTAGTTACCATAACTATGCAGATGATATTCACCTCTACATTACAATGTCACCAGGTGACTTTGAACCCATTCAAACCCTAAGTAAATGCATCGAGCAAATCAATGGATGGATGTGCCAAAACTGTCTCCAGCTGAACAGAAACAAAACTGGAGTATTTACTTTTGGACCTAAAGGGGAACGATCAACAGTCAGCACACAGCTTCAGTTAATACAGCTAGAAACTACTGATCAGGCCTGAAATCTAGGTGTAGTAATGGACTCAGACCTGAAAATCCAGGGTCACATAAAGGCAATAACAAGGTCAGCCTTCTATCACCTGAAGAAAATTTCTAGGATAGAAGGACTTATTCTCAGAGCCTCCTGTGCTCTGCCCTGTATAGTATTACCTGCATCTGTGTTCCCAATCTGTCTCACCTGATCCTCCTCCTTACCTCGTGTATTTAACCCAGTCTCGTCTGCTCATCCCTTGTCGGATCATTGATGTCACGCCTTCCTGTCTCCTGCCTGCCTGTTGTTCCTGCCAGTGTCCTCCAATAAATCCCTTTTTGCACCTATCACCAGGTCTGCGCCTGAATCCATCCGTAATTCAGAGACAAGCATCCTGACACTAATGTCGAGACATGACCTCGAAAAACTCCTCCATTCACTTATCTCTACTTGGATCGATTACTGCAACAGCGTCTTCACAGGTCTGCCTAAAAAGTCAATCAGACAGCTGCAGCTGATTCAGAACGCTGCTGCTCATGTTCCTCACTAGAACCAGGAAAGTAGAGCACATCACCCCAGTTCTAAAGTCCTTATACTGGCTCCCTGTAGCTCAGAGAAAAGACTTCTAAATACTTTTACTAGTTTATGAATCATTGAATGGCTTAGCACCAAAGACTCAGGTCTTCCAACTCTAGTCTACTAAACATCCCTAGAATCGGAACCAAACATGGAGAAGCAGCTTTCAGTTTCTATCCTACTCTTATCTGGAACAAACTTCCAGACGACTGCAAAGCTGCTGAAACATGGAGTTCTTTTAAATCAAGGATAAAAACGTATCTGTTTAGAGCTGCCTTTCAGTACGTGAATAATAGTGGTTGGAATGCTTTAATGTGTCATATGTTATGTGTCTCTAATGTTGTGTTTTATGCTTTTATTGCTGCTTATATTATTTCATCCCTTAATGATATAAAGCACCTTGAATTACTTTGCTGTTGAAAGTGTGCTATACAAATAAACTTGTCACTTTGATTTTCCCATTTGATCACTTTGATCAAAATTGACGATTTTGTGTGACTCCTGATTAAATCTGCTGAATTTTACATCTTAGTAATGATTGGTCACAGAAAACCTTTTAAAACCTTCGGTTTTCCTGCGTAAAAAGCCTGTGAAAGACTCATTCACATCTTTTTTTAACATATGGAGCTGAAAGCAAGCGGCGCCTGCCGGTACGCCAATCTCTTCGTTTGCTTACAAGTTGTTGTCATTAAAATGCCTTTAATGAGTAGTTAATGCTACACTGTACTTCCTGGATTTCGATATCGATGCTGTAAAAACACCAAACAGGACGAGTCACACGCCAGCGAGTTTGCAGAGCAGCGTGGTTAATTAGGCGGCCCGGACTAATTAATCATCCTACTCCCTCTACTCTCCAAAAGAGCAGATTAGCAGCGAGTTAGTTCCATAATTTCTTACATTGATCAAACGTTCACACATCTTCAGGAGAAAAACAACCAAAGAGGACATTTCGCTGTTTCTGCCAGCTCTCATCGTGGCAAATTCAGCTGAATAAGGACTGACGAGCGAGTCAGAAAAGGGACGTTTTGACTGACAGCTCAAGAAATTCTCTTTCTTCTCTCTGCTGTGCTTAATGCTGCAACTTATCTAGCTGAGGACAGCTGTTACTGTTGGTTCAGTGGAAACAGAAGAAACACCTCACTTCAACTCAGTTTATTTATAAAATGCCAATTCACAGTAGATGTCGTCTCAAGGCACTTTACAAGACAAGCCATTTCATTTCAATCATACATACATCACAGTCAGTTTACACGTTTTCAACTGCAGACAGAAGATAATGATTACAGTCAGATTCTATGTGGAGCAGCAGAGATGTGTCTAGGTGCACCAGATGAACTTCTCACATGTAGAGCTACTCTGTAACGGCAACAATTAATTTCATTGTTGGATGATTAACCTCTGATGTGGTATAAGTGTACCATCCTCCCATTGACAGACTTACTTTATGGTTGGAGTACACTCTTAGAAATGTCTGTAAATTTACTGCAGTATTCTAGAAATAACATGCCGTTTTTCCAAATAACGGTAGAATAATATTAAATCTGATGTTTTTTCTGTTGAATGACGACTGCTGGAAAACTACGACAAAATATCAATATTATACAGTATTTCTTTCAGGGTGCACTTTTTTAAGACATTTTCAATTTCGACAATCTGCATTCATTCTCAGTTTTCAAAGCATCTAAAGGGTATAATCACTCTTGAGAATGTAAATTGTGGTTTTGCAAAGTATAAAGTCAATATAAGACCAGACACTGTGCTGTTATATTGTTTGTCATACAGTTTATGAAACAGGACTTAGTAAGTGAAACACACGTTGGGCCATAGTTAGGTTATAGAGATTTATGGTGGAAATTTAAATATGGATTTTTACAGATTGGAAACAGAAGAATGTCTAATACCAATGCCATGTAGTACCACATTTTTGTCTCTCATCTTAGTCGCCAATTCAGCTCCTCTTAGGGTCCACTTGGTGGGAGACAGAGCTGGCCTCAAGTGGAATGGTGCTTAAAGAAAAACAGCTACCTGTTGATGAAATAATAACAGCACAACAAAAGCATCTACAGATTCATAAGACAGACCTTTCCTTGATCCTCAACCAGAGAGGTGATCAACCCTTTTTGAATTGTTGCACATTTGGATTTTCTTCTCAGCAGTGCTTGCTTCTGCATATTTTCCTTCTTCACACGTGTTCATCCTGTTCGACTGGGACCTGATAGCAGCGACAGAATAACGGAGTGGGGCCAACCTGCTGAATGAGGCGATAAGAAGCCGTAGATGAGGGTAACGAGGAGCCAAATGTCAGCCTGTCACAGCTGCGAGGAGCCATGCTGTGAAACAACTTTGACATTTCTCTGCAGCGGAGGTGTGAAAGTGGACAAAGGAGCCTCTGCAGGCGAGTCATAATCAGGAGGCATAAATATTCATAAAAAGTCCGGAACATGCGATGTTATAAAAATGAACTAAGGAGGTTTTCTTACTGATGAACAAAAACAAAAAGTTATGATCTAAAAGAACGTTTTCCTTACAATTATCAGTGGAAGATTTAGAAGGTTAACGTTCAGCAACAGTCGGACAGGATCTAGTTGTCTGCTGTGTGGAGACTGTGCCACATACATCAATTCTTTTGAAGGTTTTGTGGCCATAATGGCCTTATTTGACGGTAGATAGTACAGAAGGGGGTGAGAAAAGTGGGGGGAAGACATGTGGCAAAGGTTCACGAGGACAGGACTCGAACCCAGGACAAGCGTGTCGAGGACTGAGGTCTCCATACATGGGGTGCCTGCACTAACCACTACACCATGTGACGCCCCGCAAACACCAGTTGTGCCTAAAGGGAGGGAGATAAAAACAATGTATGGAGATGTGGACATGAACGTTTTATTGTTAATTTATGACCTTATTTTGAGGAAAGCAGAGCCTGGAGGTCTGAAGCTTGTGAGTGCAGCACCCAGGCCATTTCCGGGGAATATATCAGATCAGATGAAAAGAGAAAATCCCTTGGAAGAGTTCAATGCCATATGCAAGATGCTAGGCTTTTGGAGGGCCTAAGCATAATTGACCAGGGAGGCCCCCCTCCAAACACAAACACAGACAAAACTCGAGTTCCTACTTGTATTCTTTGGCATTAATGTTAACACGTCAGTTTGCTCAGATTGTGCAGTGTGTGTGTTGTCACAGCCAGCTTCTAGGTTTAGCTCCATGTTCTAGGAGCTCATATCTCTATCAATAACCGGGTCCCTGTTGGCATGCCACGGACCGGTGCTGCTCGGTTGTGTCCTAAAATAATGCCCGTCGGGTATAGTCCTGGTCCTGTTAGTAGCTTATGGTCTTTTGTGCAGGTTACAGGTTTGACATTGGCTGTATGCTAACGTTGAGGTCAATAATATAGTTTTTAACAGTGTTTTTTGTTTTGCCAAAACAATTAGGCCTTGAGATAGGGTGGCCAAAAAGGAGGAGATTTATCAAGACTCAACAAATCTAGGATAAAAACTTATTGTTGCACTTACATCACAGTAATACAGAGAACTAGGAACTACTGGACCAGTTCTCGGTTCGGAGGAGTGGTAGTGCAATTAAAATCAGAGATCAGAGTCAGGATCTTCACATTCATTTGAAAATCCTGCTCAGTAAATTATCAGTAAATTATTTACTGAACATATAAACACACAACATACAGTTTACACTCATGCAAAAACTTGAGCTTGTTACTCATGACACCTTTCTTTGAAACCTTCAGGTTAAACTTGTTTCTCTTCTTTCAACCAAATTATTGTTTTAAAAAAAACTGGCCTGCATTACAGACCATGCAAAAAGTTAGTTTAACTCAAATGCATTTACATAAAATTGTCAAACAAAAGAAGAAAAATTTTATCTCTAACACTGGCCAACTTAACGAGGCGGCAGATTTCATGTCTGCCGTTAAACTTCTCAAACAAAAACAGCCGATTGACGCCAAATACAGGCTTATAATGACAGGAAAGTAAAACACAAGGGGTTTAACAGATATATTCAGTAAAGTTATTTACTCAAGTAATCAAGTCTTTTCCTGTTTTACAGATGGAGTTTGAGGCTTTATTAGCTTGTAAACTCGTCACATACATTTCCGAAAATAAGATACAACTAAAAGAAATCTCACCAAAACCATCCTAGGTTAGATGTTTAAAGTTCTGGCGGTACCAGGGGATCAATGCTGACTGGAAAAGTTTTGCTTTTACCCAAATAAGTCAAGTTTAAACTCAGTGTTTAGCTTCAAACTGCTTCTCCTCCCGTTTGTCTCTCACTCACCTGCTGCTTCACGTACTCGGTTTGTTTCATGTACTTGTTTAAAAAAACAAACTATAATCTTTTACACACTTCTAAAACAAACAATTAAGGATTGTTTGTTTGTTTAACGATTAACAATTGTCTGTTCTTACCTGACATCATTAGCCATTCAACAACAGAGTAGCCTGGGATGCGGAACGTTTTGATGGCTGTACCACTGGGGTCATGGAGGCGGGGGGGTTTACCTTCAGAAAAAGGGCAGCTAACATCTCTATTCAGGGTTTTACCTTCAGGTCAGTGCTATGCATATGTGCACAAATTCAACCTTGTCTTCCTCCCTTTCTAAAAAACTCTTTATATAAACATATTTACAAGAAAAAAAATTAAAGGCTCGCTCACAATGACCCTTATAAATGGCTGCCAACACCCTAGGAACGATTTTTGGAAAGCTTCTTTAAGGCAGCCTTATAAGAATCCAGCATTTGTAGCCTGTTCGTAAGTTCGTGGCCAGGTCAGTGGTCTTGAACACTTTAAGTTGTTCTTGGAGTCCCTTAAAGCGTTCCTATGACTGCCGTATGAACTGAGATACCCCCCGCATCATTCGTAAGGTGTTAGTAAGGTGTTTGTAAGGTGAAAGTGCATTATTGCCGTCCTTGGGGGTGGGGTGGGGTTGGGAGGGTATAAAACCTTCCAACTTGCGGTCAAGTTCATGGAACAGAGTCTCCTACTGGCCGTTGTGGTGCTGCCTCTGTATCCATGGCCACTCCCACCAACACTTCCGTCTTCTCTCCAGCTCATCCTGCCGCTGCTGAATGAAAGAGGCGGCTACAACCGCTAGATCCTCTTCTTCGTCCCGTAACTGCACCTGCAGAAGGTGCAGCTGTATTCTTGGCATTATTGGCATCTGGAAAAAAAAAAATATTCCACAAATTTTCCAGCAGAAGTGATGATCACAGGATGTTGGACGTATTAAAATTGCCGCTGCCAAAACGAGGACAAAGCGTTCAGAAAGCCGTAGGATCTTCCTAGCAAATATTTGCCATGAGTTGCTCATAGAGATGCCGTACGGCTACCTTACGACAACAGGTTTTGTAAGATGGTCCTAAGTACACCTAAGGTTCCAAGGCAGCCTTACAAAGAACATGAGAACTCAACAGCCAGTTACCTAATTTTCTCAAGAATGCCTGAAGTTGCTCTTGTGAACTGAACAGCAGCCGTACAAACTACCTCAAAAGACTGTAGGAAGCTCCACTTCCCTCCACGAATGTCTACGAATTCCAGATTCGTTTGTAAGAACCTTTGAGACCATAGCTTTAGTGCAAAGAGCCAAAATCAAATTCCATATCTGAAGGTAAAAGTCTAAACAGTTTGTGTCCAAGATGTGTGGGGTCTGCAGAGATGTTAGCTGCCCTTTTACTGACCCTTGACCTGTACAAATCCTGGATAGAAGGAAGGTCAGCCCTGATGAGTCTGGACCCGTCTTACTTGGTGGATGAGCCAATCCACACAGTGATGGGCGAACACAGGATAGACTGAATGATGGACGTGTAGAAGATGACCAGCAGGTCCTGAGGAAGGTTGGACTTCTTGAGTTGTCTCGCTCTTTAAAATATTTAAACCATCAAACCAAATCGTTACGCGGAGGTGCGAACACCTGATTCCACACGCGGTGTGCAGAAAGTGTGCTACAGCCACAAACCAGTGCAAGTGCACCCTCCCAGTCCATGCTGATGAAAACTGATTTCACTCTTTGTAGCCATCGGAAAGCTGGCTATAGAGGTTGCTGCTTTGGGAGGGACAGCCTGCCACCAAAACCAGTCTGGGTCTTTGCTGGAACAACCAACTGTGTCCAAGTTCCAGCCGGTTATTTGAGGTGAAGTTGAAGAATTTGGAGGCATTTCTGTGGAATGCACCAGTGAAATAGCCCCACAGCATGCTGCTTCCACTACCATGCTTCACAGTTGGTACAGTGTGAGGTGTGTTGTGTTGATTTTGGACCAGGAGCTTCTTTCTTCTTGTTCTTCACCATCTCAGTCCATGTTGATGTGAAGCGGTCTCCGCCGTGGACAGAGACACTGGTGTTCCAGCAGCCTGTAGTTCATGAAAGGCTTGAGCCTCGGCGGTTGTTCCTGAACATTCTTTTTCATCTGACATTCGCGGTTTGGGTCGAGATCTTGGCAAGGCCATCTGAATAAAAACTCTTTGAAGTGATCATGTGTGAATCTGCAGTTGATTAGAAATAGCTCCAAAGGACTTTTCTGTCATTTGTAAATCCACCGTTTCTTCTTCTTCGCAGATCTTGCCTGAGTTCCTCGGACCGTTGTTCTGAGTAGCGGTCAGCTCACTGGATGCTATCTAGCAAACAAGATGGATATCTCAGGGTATATCAGATCTCTCTAGGATATGTTCAGGACTGAAAGCAACTGATCCATGAATCCAAACAAAGCTGCTCAGGACCTTCAACACTTCATGTTTGTTGTTTTCTTTTTCCTTTTCTCACTGCAGGAAGAACGATGTTTGACAGGAACCAACATGACAGCACTTCACGATCACATTTCTTTTCCTCCTCAGTGGAGATACTGTCATCTTCTTCCCTTATACTCTGCAGAGATGAGTGACGACGTCTATGTTAAACCTGCAGCTGAAATGTTGACTGATATCTTCACTCTGGAAAAGAAAAAGGCCTGATCTGATAATAAGAATAGACAGTTCTTGAGTGAAACTGGTTTCTCTGATTAAAATGCAGCCGGTGAGGTCCTGGATGCACTGAATCAAACAGAAAGTGTTAAATCCAGCCGCAGATCTCTCAGATTAGGACTCATTTCTGGGGATTTGTGCCGCAGTATGTGTCGAGATAAGAGTGGCTTCAATGAGCAGATGGTGGGAATGTTTGACAAGGTGATCATTTAAACATGTGCTGCATCAGTAATGGTTAAACACACATACAAAAAGTAGGAAAATGAGTTCTTCATTTATTTTCTCAAGAACTGCCAGTGAAATCAGGGGGAAAAAATGGTCAAGACACGATTCCCCGGTTCAGGTAAACAGGGTCTGTTTTCCTCGGATGGATGGATACCATCAGAATGGCTTACCTTCCAGTTATACGTATGCGCAGCACTGAAACCTGTGAAATTGTGCATGCGTTAAAATCAAACCATCTTTTCAGCATACCTCAGACTACAAGCGGTGGGTTTTGGTCTATTATATTGCATATTATATACGCATTACCTAATTGCATTCTTCATACAATCACAAGAATTGTTAATAGAAGTTTTCCATGTATTATTTTTATTAAGTGGAGTCGTAAAATTCATTAATGTCATGTTAAATTGTTAAATCTGGTATATTAGTCATTGTAGATGAAAGAAAAAAAATTGGAGTACATTTCAGCCCATAGACTCATAAGTTTTGAGATTAATTGAACATATTTTCAAGAAAAAACTCAGAAATACTCTGATGTTGAAAAGTTGTAAATTTGCGAGAGAAAACTCTGCTATTTAAACCAAAACAAATTCTGACATTGTAAAGTCAGAAAAAAAATGAGAAAAAAACTTTTCAGAGATTTTAAATCAGTTATGCCTGACATAAAATGCTAGTCCTATAAGATTTGTGTTAAATTTATAAGATGGCAACTGGATGATTGCAAAAGTGTTCGTGGTTCATGTGGTTCTTTCCGGAGATCAGAACGACTTCGCCTGAGTTCCGACTTGCCATGAACACCTCGAGAAAACAGCATACCATTTTATAAACTGTATTTTAAATGGAGCAAAGAGCTGTCAAAGCAGCATACCCCGCCTGTCACAGACACTGGTATGCTGTTTGGATAAAGTAGGCTGAACGGACAGACGGAGCTATATAAATCAACTTCCAGTATGCTGTTCTGACAGGGTATGCCACATCGACAGAACACCGGCCGTAAATGGCATCAAGACTGACAAAAAGTTCATCATTAATTACGGCTGATGGCACACTTCTCATCCTCCCCAACACCTGACTCCACTTCTGTAATTAGACGCAGGGAGAAGGCGGATTGGTCGCTGGAAGGCTTTGTTGTGCTCTAAATGCAAACTAAAACTAAGGCTCGACCCTAGACTTTCACTCCTCCTGAAAAGAGACTGAAAATGTAAAGGGGGAGTACAGAAGACAGCCTCCATAATTTATTCCATTTGATCTCATTTGGATTCATTCTCCACCTCTGAACTGCTTCTGGATGTGAGCTACTGGGTGCTTAATTTGGCAGCTGCAAAATAAAGAGAATAATCTGCTCACAGCTGCCAGGTTGGAATCGCTTCACATTGACACAATCAAAATATCTGGCCGCCATTGCACCGAGCGGCCTCCCTTCAGCCAATGATACAAACTGTTCCTTATCTTTATTTATCTCAGACAAATATGTAGAAAAATCACATTTTTGGATCATTTAATCATCCCTAGCCACCTCCCAATCCCATTTAGACATTAGGCCCTGATTTATCAATGGTTTGACCTTGTTAAAACATGCACAAACCTCACAGCGGGCGCAAAAACATGCAGCAGTTGATTTACTAAGCAGGTGCAGGGAGGACTGTCCCTGTTAAAATCAAGATGGAAGATGCGTGCAATCCATTTAGCACTTTTGCCCTGAACAAATATGCAATTTTAATTAGCTTTTATGCATTTAATCATGAGACAGAGGGCTGCACAGCGGTGGACTTAGTTGCGCTGTTTCCTTGCAATAAGGGGGTTCCAGTCTTCCTTAATTGAGTTTGCATTTTCTCTCAGGGTACTACGGCTTTGCAGAGGGGAAATTCAGGTTTTTCAGTACAACCCGTCCGAGAGAAACAGAAACACAACACATAGACAGACAGGATACGGGCTGACTGTGGTAGCTGCTAGCACAAGCGGCGCTCCATATATGCAGATGAGAAGGGTAACATCAGGCCAGGGTGCACGCGGTGGACGAGGTGAGAAAAAAAAAGAGATAAGCATCTCTATCCTCTCATGAGGGGAGGGGGCGGAGGTGGTTGACAAAGCAGTTACAAGAGAGACCTACGGTGGGGGCTGAGCATGAAGGCTGCAGCTGAATATGCAGGAGCAGGAAGGAGCGAGCACCTTGAGATCCAGGAATGCGTGTTTGTGTTTATGAATGTGATGAATGTGCCTCAGTAATAGTGAACTTAGTCCCATGTAAATGGTAAATGGCCTATACGCAGTGGTGTAGTGGTCCCTGGAAAAGTGAGTATACTCTCAGTTTTCACCTTTAAAAAAAAAAAAAAAAAGTAGTGCAGAAAAAAAAGCCTTGTTTTAGAAACAGTGACATGTAAGACTATGATTAAGTTTACCCAAAAATCTGTCATTCTACTTGCTCACTATTATAAAATGATCATGACTTGATTAGGAGCCGTTTGTAGTTAAAACTGGTCACACAAGCAGCCTGGATGAATGTAAAATGTATTTATCATAAGGCAAACATGGTGTTTCGATTATTTTCTACACATTTATTTAAACACAATGCTTCAAATCTGAAGATGACAATGCATTCTTGTTCATATTTCATCTTAAATAAAAAAACACAAATCATTCTCTTCCAAACATCAAAACCAATCAGATAAACCTAAAAGTGCACTGTCATAAAATTGAAATAGATTATTTAGTTTTCAATAGCTGAACACTATTTTCATAGCATACTTCGTTAGATATATATAAATATCGCTACAAATATTGAATATAATTTTTTTAATCAATGCTTTGTTTTGAACATGTTCATTTACCGGTAAATCATTCAACAAGATAATATGTTACAAAACAACAATATTTAGTTAACAATTAACAAAAATATATGCATTAACAACACATCAACAGTGATATACTCTCAACCAAGCACTGGGTTTCTGACCTTTGCTCATAATACAGTATATTCCAGACAGATTTGCTTTCTGCAGGAGTTTTCACACTGCACTGTCTAGAACGCACAGAAGAGGCACCACGATGGCTCTTCAACCAGGGCCTTGTATATTTTCTAGGATCAAACTTGGAAGTTGGTGGGCCGTTGATATTAATCATCATCAAGTTTGATATGTTTGAGATCAGAAGGACAGCCCTCTTGTCTGAGCTTATATTGCTCATAAGGCTAAAGTTCCTCTCACACTCTGATGTACTGACAGGGAATGTTTTCATACAGTTCATTAGTGGTTTTAGGTCCTTGGGCTCACTACTGGGCTCTTCCAGTAGGTCCCGCATCCCATTCAGTGTTTGGTCTGTGCACAAGTTAAATCGCTTACACAGTCGCCTAACTTGTTCTTCACCATGGCGGATGCTGGGCTTTGATGGCCACTTACTCTGATCAAGGATGCTGAGGTCCATGATGGTCTCATCTTCAAAAGACAAGCGTTTCTCCAGATTGTTCACAAGGCTTTGTAAGAACTGGCCTGGATTGATAAACCTCAGCTTTGCATTTGTTTTCAGGGCTATAGACCGATACTCCCTAGTCTGTTTTGCTTCTAAAGCTTCACTATATTTCTCACCTGGACTCTCTTTGAATGACTGGATCAATCTGATTGAGCGTTTCAGCAGATGCTCTGCTCTGAGGAGAGTTATAGAACGAGACTGAAGCTCCTGTGACAGGAGACTTAGTTCATGGAGAGTGTCGTACATGAGGCCAAGGTCACAAATGTATTCTGGACTTTGAACAGGGTCTAACAAACCTCTGTACATCTGCCTCTCTTTGGTGGACCTCATCTCATCACTGCAAGCATTTTTAAAGTGCTGCAAAAGAGCTCCCAGGGATGCCCAAACAGGATGAACAGTCCGAAAGCTACTGGCCACCCAGCGTACATTGAAAGATTCTGCCAATGCGAAGAAGTTGTGAGCCTACTTCAGCTGCTGCATTTACAAGTTCACGTTCATTTTTGTTTGACACACTATACAGAGAGTACAGCTTCTGGATAAAAGTTTTAAAATGATTGACAGAGTTTACCTCGTCAACTGCATCTGACACAGCAAGTTAAAGTCTATGGTTCATACAGTGCCATACAAAAAGCTTTGGGAATCTCGAAATCAGCCTGGCTGCTACTCCTGACTTCTTTCCTAGCATGACACTGGCTCCATCAGATACAAATGTTACCCAGTTTTCATGAAGCCACTCTTCTGTAAAGCCAGGATTAGTTAAACAGGTGAGTAATGCCTGTACTATGCCATCTGCTCTCTGATTTTCCAGTTCAACAAGTTCCAGGAATATGAACTCAGAGCTTTCTTCTTGAATTGATGCTTTAATAGAAACTGTCATGACAGCTTTGTGACTTAAAGAAGATGCCTCGTCAATTAGGACAGCTAACTTACTGGTTGATGCTACAATGCTACTGACGAATTTGCTCTGCATCTCACTAGCAACATGTTGTATTATTTGTGTTGCATTGAACGTGAATGAAGATTTGAGCCCATTTTTACACCATTCAGTTCCTGCAGCTCAATGAGGCTCTCATGGTCAGAAAAGGGTCGGTTCTTTTTGGCCAGATGGTAGGTTGTTCAAAACACACCTTCAGTTTCCTTCATGTAGGACTCAGTCATAGTCTCCACTGCATTCTCAATTGCAGCTTCTTTCTGTTGCTCTGCCACCTTCACAGTGTGGGCCTTAGACAACGCATGTTTCCTCACCATTTTTCTCAAGACTGACAGACTTGTTGTTCTACTTCCCTGGCCAGACACCTTAATTTCAAAGTTCATCCATTCTCTTGAGAGTGATACACCTTGTTCCTTGTTGATCCCAATGGAGTTCACACTGCTACAGACCAGACATCCTGTGAAGCAAAAACAAACAATGCAACTACTCCTGTATCCACAGCTGTACATGTGCAAGTTATCTGTGCCCACTGTTTCAGAAGTTTCCAAAACTAGGAATCTACCTAAACGTGCCCAATTTTTTGTTTTTGGATCCCAAAACGGTCTGGCCAGTCATTATTGATGTCTACAGAAAAAACAAAAATAATTATGCATCTCTCTCTCCCTCTCTCTCTCACACACACACCCACACACGTCTTGCTATACTTGTGTTGACATTGTATTGACTTCCATTGATTTTACTATGCCTAACCCAGACACTTTCCCTAACCCTAACCATTACTGATACATGCCTAACCCTAACCTTAACCTAATTCACACCATACCTCTAAACCTAACTAGTAGAGTTTAATAGCTAGTTAAACATTGTGGGGACCAGGCAAAATGTCCTCACAACTACAAATGTCCACACAAGGGTGGTGGGCTGTCAAAGGTTGGTCCTCACAAGTATAGCTATACATGTACACACACAACCCCCCCCCCCCACACACACACACACTACTGTGATCACAATAGGCATCAGTAACACATGGGTCCCCCTCTTTACATTAACAATCTGCAAAACCAAGTGGAAATATTTGCAGCAAGTAAAGCTGAAGCATACAGAAGATCAGTGAGTGAAATACTTGGGAGAGTTTGTTTAACAAAAAACAACAAATTTACAAAATGTTATATAACAGTAGCATTGTAAAAAAAAAAAAACATGGACACAGACAAAATGAATAGAATGGCAATAAACATCACACAGAAATTCATCTATTGTTACAAGCTAAATCAACATTCAAAATTAGGCTTAATCTGTCAAAATCACTTTTTGTTACAGTGTGAGGCTTCACTTTTCAAAAAACTGGAGATGCAATTTACTGCCTCTATGTTCTGACCTGGTCGTGGTAGACTGGGTCCTTGTCTATACTCACACTGACTTGCCTGGCCAGCTCCCGGTTGAGAGCTGCCAGTGCTGCTGGTTTCAGGGTTGGGGTCTGCCTGGGACTAGTCTGGGCCGGATTTGTGCCTCTTTACAAAAAAGTCAGCAATACCTCCCTTCCTTTTCATTGTTATCTGTCCCTATACAAAATGAGACAGCCTGATTAGACCTTAATATTGTTTTAGGATGAATCTTAAACTATTTGTCCCCATTCTTGAGTTTTAACTTACTTAAAAATCAACTACCAGCCTAGCTACTATAAAATTAAACTCGATCATTTAGGTTAGTTAGAGCTAAGTAACTTGGCTAACGTTATAATTTAGACCTTTACCATAACAAACAAGCTTCATAGACATTAAGATAATCAGTTTCATCTAACATTACAGTCTGGTATGAAATTCTTCCAAACTGGGTTGATTAAACACTTACTGAAAAATGCCGCAGTTTCCCCACATCATCCCAATCTAGCTAGCTTCATAACGTTAGCCGACTCGCACAGTTTAACTATTAGAGACAAAGTCTCTTCTCCTCTAAATGTGCAGTCATATTGCCAGTAGTTTAAAACAATGATTCATTTGGAAACCACCTTAAAACTTACCTCAGAATTATGTCTTCCATCAACTGGGCTGGCACACCGCCGCTTGTTGTTATTTCTTCCTCTGTTGTTTGGCCTGCTGCCGTTATCGTAGTCAAGTGGCACCGGCACCCGAGCTTTTTGGGTTTTTTTCCACCGGTACCTGATGTTTTTTTTTGTTTTACCGTCACCTGAGTTTTTTTTTGTTTTTTTTCACCGGCACCTGAGGTACTCCTCGGCATGACCCGCCATTCTCTGCCTCTGATTGGCTCATCAGTCCTCATGCCTAAAGTTGACCAATCTAATCAGTGAAAGCAGCGAGTACCAGCCAATTAGAGGCAGAGGAGGGTGGGTCATGGGTTCACCATCCTTGAGGAAAAAATGGGCAATCTGGCTCAGATATTACTGAACGGTGCACATCAATGGGGATTTAGAAGTGGGTATACGCGATGCTGACTGAAAAATAAGTAGGTATACGCCGTATACCAGCGTATACCCTGGACTACACCAGTGCCTGTACGTGTTTAGCGCTTTATTTAGTCCTTGAGTCCCCCAAAGTGCTTCACACTACATTCAGTCATCCACTGGTGATGGCAAGTTACATTGTAGGCACAGCTGCCCTGGGGCACACTGACAGAAGCGAGGCTGCCGAACACTGGCGCCACCGGGCCCTCTGACCACCACCACCAGTAAGTAGTGAAGCGTCGTGCCCAAGGACACAACAACTGAGACGGACGGAGCAGGAGCTCGAACCAGAAATCTTCTGGTTACAAGACGAACTCCTAGCTCCTGAGCCACAGTCGCCCCTTAGGAGTGAGGGGAAGGTTGGCAAGGAGCTACTGAGAGCATTATCCTCCTGGTTTCATGTTTAGTGTTTGAAGGACCCAAATGCAGCAAATAATGAAATTAAAATGTATTAAACAGAAGAACAAGAAACTTACATAAACTCAGGAGGATCAGAATAATGCAGCGATGGGAAAACAGGAACAAGACAAAGAAGTTTGACAAGCGAACCAGCGAGTAGTGACTGAAAGAGAGCTGCTTAAAAACTGAAGAGGGAGTGAGGAAATGACGGATAAACCTGAGGACCAATTAGTAAGAAGCAGATGCAGGTGAGGGCGATTAGTGAAACCGGGTCAGGAGCAGAGTGGCAGGGTGACAACAGGAAAGGGAAAAATGGCAAGGGAAACAGAAAACTCTTAAATAAGAAACTAGAAACTAACTAAAGAAAACATGTCTAAGAAGGAATATAAGGGGAAACTTAAGGGAACCCTGGAGAACAAACGGACATAAAAACTGGAAGAAGAAATAAATTAAGAAACTACCCAAAGAGATATAAACCTGCAAGAAAAGGGATTCTTAAAATGGGACTAAGAGAAATTAAGTATAACAAAACTAACCGGGACAAATGATATAAGAGAAACAAATGAACACACAAAAGCAGGTAAAACATCTAAAGGCAGAAACATATGGAAGGGAGGAAGTGCCAAAACAACAAGGAATAAACTAAAATAATAACGTGAACTGAATAAGGAAAGGAAATAACTGAAACTCAACACAAACACCCAAGGAACATAACACCTGGGGAGCTTTTGTTTGCCAGCCTCAAGCCCAGCACACGGAGCCAAATTACAGATAGTAGTGATTATTTTGGTTTCAGGCAGCAGCTCTGTTTGGTTTGCCTTAAAGTCTTTCAGCGGTCTCATGGCCAAATCAGGGGGGGTCAGTTTCCACCAAGTCGGGCTGAAAGTTTCTCCAAGTTGGTTTCCATTCCACGTATAGGTTCCGACATCGCAGCCAACCTGCGACTTAGTTCATTTAACAGTCATATTGGGTTAGTTAAGTTAACTCTGGGTTAACTGTCTCTCTAAATTGATTTGTCCTCTGTCTACTTTATTTGATGGGTGGAAAAGTGCAGCTCCAGCCTTGTGTCCAACAAGTTTGATCGGTGATCCAGTCGATGGCGGGCCTCCTAGTCACACTTTGAGCTACCGCTACACCCTTCAGCAGATCATGTGGTAGGACTGAGTCAGTCCCATTGCCTGACAATGACAAGAGCCAGCTTTGGATACTTCCCTTGACTTGACGAGTCCCCCTCACTCTCTGACTTAAACAATGAACTATCTCCAGATTGTAAGTTCCCTAAAAGGCATTTTAATTTTTATTCTTTCAGTGTCCCGCAGGGCCGGATTATCCAATGGACATTAGGTGCACTGGTCGAGGGGTCCATGCCCACTCGGGGTCCGGGTCCACGATTCTTCGTGGATGATGGTGAGCAGATTGTTAGCTGCACAGTCTGAGGCTAGCTGTAGCAGCGGCAGCTCAGACTGGGTTTATCCGGTGTGAAACGCAGCGCTGTGGGGGACAGTTAATGAAAATACTTGCACCGTTCTTATTGATGGTGGAGCTGCTGCTTTTAATAATCAGGTGACCAGACATCCATCCCATGGCGGGGTTTGGGCGGTAAAGTGTGTGCTCTTATTAACGACTGCTGTGCTGTTGTCACTTCCCCAGTGGAGAAAAAGTTTCTCCAGACTGGATCACTTGTTCACCGACCACAGGTAGGCTAATATATTTTTGTTTTCCCTGCATCTCATTTGGAGCGAATAAAAACCAGTTCATTAGTGGTTTCTCTGACTGGAGACATCCTGAACGCATGTGTGACCATGAGGAAAGCTCTGATCATTGCATCAGTGTGCTGCTAGCATCAGCCACTGGTAGCGGGACAGAAAGCTAAACTGGACCAGCTGGAGGGAGAGAGGTGGTACTGGCGGAAGGTTCTGCTCAGACGGGTCGTTGCCATCATTCAGTTTTTAGTTGACAGGCCTACTTTTCTGTGCTGATGATGAACTACTTGGATCTCCACTCACTGATAACTTTCTTGGCATTTTGTAACTGGTCATTTTCTTAGTGAGCACATGAAAAGGTGGACAGAAAGGTTGGGGCAGCACAACATGGAGGACAGAGTCAAAACTAAGGATGCACGGTATATAAACTTACGACAATACCGATATTTGATATTATTATTGCTGTTATGGCCAATAATCGATGTTTAAAATGTTATAAATATTACATAAATCTCTTACAAAGATGAAAATAAAAAGCTCTTTTAAATATTGGCTCACTTTTACTTATCGGACCGGTACCGATACGTTAAAAATGACTAACGTCGGCCGATATCGATGTTATTGCCAACATATTGTGCATTCCTAGACAAAAGCCATGTTCTCGTGGTTTTAGGCATGAGAAACAGAAGCAAAAGATCTGAAGGAGCGCTGAGAGACAGATGAGGAGAGACAGGAATGAAAAATTAATGGCTATGAGTGAGTTTTTGTGATTAAGTTAGGAAACGATCTGAATTGCAGTCCTGGCCTGATGGAGGTGAGATCAAGCAGGACATGTTTACACAGGCAAAAACTAATAATCCTGCCCTGGGTGTTCCCCAGGGCAGCTGTGGCTATTACTATTACCCTCAGCCCCCCAAGAACCGAGGTGGCAACGTGTACATATTCAGAAGTTGTTAAGCCAGTAGTTTTCCTTTGGGCTCCTTTAATTCAACTCAGAAAAGGTTGGGTCGGGTGGTAATGGAAATCATTTTCAGCATATTTAGGTGTTTACACAAACCGAACATGTAATTACAGCTGTGGGGGGTGTTGGAGCCTTTTTTTTATCTAGAACATACAGATCTACTAAAAGTGTGTGATGAGACAGGTGAAGTTCTCCTCCCTATCCAGGCTTCGCATTTCAAAGAGATGAGGAGGAGCAGAAAGACGTTTTTCGCTGCCTTATGGCTCCACCGCCTACCTCCTACCACAGTTCTAAGGAGCGCCGGGTTTAAAATGCTAATCCCGTCGACCTCGAAGCCCTGAGGCGCCAGCTGAGAAAGCGGGGCACGTCTCTCATGAGCCTCACTTCACTCAATAATCAAACAAAAACAGACAGAACCTCCTCAAATACCTCTAAAGAAGCCTGCCTCCCTACAACCCCAAAGCGCACAGGAACACATGTCAAAAACAACTATATGCAACAGAAACGAAGATTGCATCAGTCCTCCCCCCCAGCAGGCGTCTCCGGGGACGTGGAAAAACACTCTTTAACCAACGCTCCTTTCGGAGGAGTGTTCGCTCTATTCAAACGCTGCTGTCATTCGTCATAGCAGAGATTCAGCAAGGTGCTCGAAACATTCCTCAGAGATCTTCGTCCGCATTAACACGATCGCATGACGTATGCTGCTGGTTTTTCTCCTTCACATACTCACACAGATATCTGTTTACCTTGGAGAGCCTCAGAGTTCAGAGAACTCATCGTCACGTTCAAGAAACCCATTTGAGATGATTTGAGCTTTCCGATGTGGTGGATTGTCCTGCAGGAAGCAGTCATCAGAAGATGGGAACACTGTGGTTATAAAGGGATGGACACGATCCTCTGCTAAATTGAAACTAAGGCCGTGTACACAGGTAGCCGTTTTTTTTAAAACATAAAAAAAAAAAAAGCTCCATCCACACCTAACCACATAAGTGCATTGTTAAGCACATTCATAAAGTAACTTTCTACTTTCTAACTTCTACATAGAGCAGTAATTGACAAGCAAGCAAAATGCGCTTGGACAATCAATGATGCCAACACATCTCTGAGGGCATAAACGCTGTTTCTGAGTGTAAACGCAGGTCACACAAGGGATTTTGGAGCATTTGTGTCACGGAAAGTGACGTTGCGAAACCTCAAACTCCGGCTATATTTCTGTCCACACGCTAATGCCTAAAACAGAGAAAACACAAATCTTCACTTTTTAGAAAGATTCGTTTTTGGCACCGTAAATCTGCATTTTGGTGTGGATGACGGGCCAAACCGTAGAAACTAGGCTACGTGTGGACAGGGCAAAAGGGGCTAGACAGGATTATCCCCCACAGCATGATACCACCAGCAGCAGCCTGGACTGTTGATCCATGATTTCATGTTGTCTACTACCAACCATCTGTGTGTTGCAGCTGAAACCAGAAGTTCCACACACCAAATAAAAGGACACATGCGTTAAATCAGACCAAACTTTTCTTGTTTCCGGTTAGTTAAAATCCCCAAAAACGATTTCTATTCGCTAAAAGCCTCAATAATGAGAGAAAGAATAAATCAGAGATGTATTTCGTCATGAAAACAGAAATAGTGTGAGATTCTAATGGGCTGGGTCATCCTGAGCTATCTCTGTAGTTATCCTTTCTATAGGTTTAGACTAACCACTTTTCTTCACTCTGCTACTTTTCTCTTCTACTACTCTCCAATTGTATTACCTACTGTTAACTTTCTGTCTTCTCTCAGCGTATTATTTTCTCTCCGACTCGACTGTGATGCCCTGTTGGACATGGGGCATCGACTGGAATGATGCTCCCAGCAACTAAACGTTCTCCCTCTCTCGTTATCAACGTTTTACTTTCTCTAACATAGAACGTGCTTCTACATCGGTTCTTTCTGTGTTTCTTCTCTGTCTTCTCAAACCCCCAGAGGTCGTGGCAGATGGCCGCTCCTACTGAGCCTGGTTCTGCTGGAGGTTTCTTCCTGTTAAAGGGGAGTTTTTCCTCTCTACTGTCGCTCCATGCTTGCTCAGGATGAGGGATTGCTGTGAAGTCGACGACACAACGCAGTCGACTGTCTACTATCGCTACATGTTGGTCCAGGAGGAGTGAATGCTGCAAGTCAATGATTCAATGCAATCAGCTGGGTTTCCTTAGATTTAAAAAAACTGATTTAAACTGATTGGAATGTATGTATGATTGAATTGACATGACTTGTAAAGTGCCTTGAGGTGACATGTGTTGTGAATTGGTGCTACATAAATAAACTGAATTGAATAGAATATTGCAGAAGTGAAGAACCACAAACTGACACTTTAACAAGTGAAAGTGTTGAACTGCTGGTTTCACTTTTTACACTTTGATCCTGGTTTGGATCCAGTGAAAGAACGCGGATACTTTTCTATTGGGACAATTAATAATATTTCCAAAGACTAAATTCAGATGCATGATATTAAAGGTCAGAGAGACTCAGACCAATGAAGTGATTAATTATTAGTTTTGACTGGAAGAAGATTGTTGAGCGTCTTCAGAGTCTCTGAGCAACTTTCTGTGAGGACCTACTGGTGTTGCTTTTCCAAAAACCTCGGCAAACCTCCTCATCCTCATCTGGGATTTGGAGACTCTCTCTTGTAGGAGCTTCAGGGCTAACAGCTTAGTTCTGTCATGGGCTGCTAACAAATCCTGCGTCTCTGAGGAGAGAGTGGAGAACATGTCTGGTACTTGCCTCATTAAGTCCCGCTGGGCTGCCACTTTTCCCGGAGAGCTGCTGTCATAAATCCCGGCTCATCTTTCCGGTGTGGAGAGGGGGAGGTGAAAGAGGGCAGGGTAATCCATTTCCAGGAGTGAATTTAAAGATGGAAGGAAGTCTTGACGCGTGGCCAAAGTAGACAGAAAGTCTGGCGAAATGGTCTGTCTGGCACGAGAACAAACAACAAACAGCGCACCTTGTGATTAATGTCCTTAACCTTTACTGTCCCATGTCCATAACTTTCCCTTTCCTGACTAAGGATCGACCCCATCCAGAGGAAACCATAACATCATCATATTCATCCCTAAGATTATAGAAATCTCCTTGAACAATGAACGCTTTTCCCCGAAAGTCTGAGTCTGAAACTCATGTTAATCTGTGGAGCCTCGATGAATATTTGAGCAAACAGCAGGGTTTGAACATTCATGTCGTTTTCAGTCTTTAAAGGTTCATAAAATGTCATTTCAGAAAATAAATAAACACGTTGGACCCTCAGATCTCAAATCTGATGAAATTATTAGGGTATTTGCCGAGTCCTGTAATTATTCCAATCAAACCTAAAGCATAGTAAACCACCTTTCTGCTAGAGCTAACATGAGCCAAGCCGAAAGCATCCAATCAGTTGCAACAGAGCCAAGCAAATGAACCCAGCACCACTCAGTCCAAATCACTTCAAAGCCACCAAGCAATGAGGAAGTCACAGCCAACACATACTTGCAGCCACCCATACGCCCTCCTGCCAGGGCGCCACCTCACCTAGAGCTGGTGCAGCTTGTTCACTTTTGTTAGTTTGGTTTCGTAAGTTCTTCTTAAAACTTCTTAAAAATTTCTGTGAAATCTCTGCTCAAGTCAAGTCTGTTTGTACAGCTCATCTCAGCAACAAAACAAATCAAAGTGATGAAAACGTAACACTGTAATGAAACAAAAAACATTAGATCCATCCATCCACCCATCTATTCTGTGCAGGGTTGCGGGGGGGCTGGTGCCTATCTCCAGCATTCATAGGGTGAGAGTCGGGGTACACCATGGACAGGTCAAAAACATTATGTTAGAATGGAAAAATAAAGAGACGTAATGGAAAGTTGCAATCCAGACTAAAATTAATCTATTTTCTAGTGATTATTAATCCAAGGCAGCTCTAAACAGATGGTTTTTAGCCTTGATTTAATGGAACTCCTTGTTTCAGCAGTTTTGCAGTTTTCTGGAAGTTTGCTCCAGATTAGAGGAGTACAAAAACTGAAAGCTGCTTCTCCGTGTTTGGTTCTGATTCTGGAGACTTGAACCAGAAGACCTGAGTGGTCTGGGGGGGTTGGTATAGTAACAGTAGATCTTCAACAAACTTTGGTACTAAGCCATGTAATGATTTATAAACTAGTAAAAGTAGGGAGCCAGTGTAAGGACTTTAGAACTGGGGTGATGTGATCTACTTTCCTGGTTCTAGTGAGGAACACGAGCAGCAGCGTTCTGGATCAGCTGCAGCTGTCTGGTTGATTTTTTAATTTTAATTCTAGAAATGTTCTTCAGGTGATAGAAGGCTGACCTTGATATTGTCTTTATGTGACCCTGGAGGTTCAAGTCTGAGTCCATTACTACACCTAGATTTCAGGCCTGATCAGTAGTTTCTAGCTGGATTAACTGAAGCTGTGTGCTGACTGTTGATCGTTTCCCTTTAGGTCCAAAAGTACTTACTTCTGTTTTGTTTCAGTTCAGCTGGAGAAAGTTATGGCACATCCATCCAGTGATTTGCTTGATGCATTTACTCAGCGTTTGGATGGGTTCATAGTAACCTGGCGACATCGTAATGTAGAGCTGAGTATCATCTGCATAGTTATGGTAACTAATCTTATTGGTTGCTATAATCTGAGCTAGCCATTCCTTCTCAGTGCCTCAGTTCATGGTTTTCCACAGCTGCTTAACATTCAGTAAATCAGACTCACCTGTTCACTGTTGCAGTAATCACCGTTCCCAGTGTTTCTGTTCTCTGTTCTGATCCACTCCTTGCCATGTGTGTTTTGCTCCTTTACTGCCTTGGTTGATCCACTAGTGTAACAGCAATCTGCCTGCCTCCTGCATGCTATTGGGTCCTTCAACATCCCAGTTATTGACAATATCTTTCTGTCTGTAGAACAATGCACTTCAGGTAGTTTAGAAATCACTTTGTAAACCTTCCCAGATTGATTAGCAGCAACAGTTCTTTCCACCTTGGCACAGTGATAACAAACACGTGAAACCATAGAATTTCTAAATATTAATTTTAAACAGAATTTATGGTTAACGCGAAATTCAAAATAACCTAATACACTGTTAACTTTATTACCATGTTCTCCTTACCTCCGTTAACTTTTGTTCGTAAAGCAAACCATGTTCTGATTCTGATTTTGGATTCAGTATTTCAGGTCATGCAAATGTCTCCATCACAAGTCAGGCGTTTCAAACGTCATCTGTGAATTAGGAAAATAAAATCACAGTGGGCTTTAGCAAAATGTCCGTATTTGATCAAATGAGAACCGGCTGGCTCATTAAGCAGGCACGCCTGCAGCACAATGAAATTGCAGACATCACAAAATGTCAGAGCGGGATTGCGTCTCTGCAATTTGAGTGAAAATTGACTTTTGAGTCCCGTAATGGTGAACAGATCCATTGCTATTTGTGGTTGTATTTTGCAGCCACAAAAAGAAATACATCTGGAGTGGAGTAGAACAATAAGAGCGAGAGACTTTAAGCACCAGAAAACATCTGCAGAT